>SNQJ01S0262434.1:0-12152 GCA_010110895.2 Picea sitchensis | reverse complement strand
TTTCAACTGTAATAACATAGTCTGAACTTCTTCTGACCCTTTCTCTTTATGAATTTCTAACATGTCCTTAGTCTCTTGATTTTTTTCATAGTTTTATTGTCTTATGTTCATCCCTTCAACTTTAGCAATGATCCTTGGAAAATCCTCAACCTCATGACCAACAATCTTATAACAAAGACAAGTAGGGCCTACCTCAGGACATTCCTTAGCAAAATGTCTTGGCCTTCTGCAACTATAGAAAAAAGTCAATTCTGTTTTTCTTTTAAATGTTCCCCAACCTCTTATGTACTACGCACTTCCCCTAGGATCATAGTGCTGGACCTACAATCTGCAAAAAACAATTCTAGGTTCTTGCATCCACTTGTTAGTCCAAAAACTCTTTCTATGCATAGGAATAACGTATCTTTATTCATTTCCATTAAATTTACTCAAATCAACTCTTTCTTTCAACTTTTCCCTAGCCTTCAGACTAGGACATAATCTATTAAACATACTTAAATTCATGCTTTCAAAACAAAAAATTTCACTTATCTTTCTCTTTCCAAAGCACAAAGATTTACCTCTTTTAGGATCTTACCTCTTTTCTTCAGAACAACTTACTCTCTTAGTACAAATCTTCGATAGTCAAGTAGAGTACTGCGCACTTCAGCAGTAGATCTACGCACAAAGATTCTCTTTTTCTTTACTTCAGTTCCCAGCAATCACAATTTTAGGTCCCGACAACAAAACCATTTGTTGGGACAAGGGCAGACCCAGGGTTCAATGCTTAACAACGAACCAAAAAAACCCCGACTACCGGCACTTTCGGAAACACCTGCGAAGCAGAAGTCTCACCCGAGGTAGAAGCAAGGGGGGTTACATGATGCAGGTGTCTATAACCAAGCTAGGACACAGATCTATGGTCATAACATTTCGCAGAATATTCTATTAACGCTTTAGAAGGTGACATGCATTAGTTTCTTAACCCTATTAACTCCGCAGAACATACATATAGATCGACGCAGTAACAATGAATGATAATATACCCTGAGTACTTAGCACTTAGAATTATAAGTTATATCTAGCATTCATTTACGCTTAACACAAGTAAATCACTTAAGCAATAAAAGACCTATCTATTATACATCATCATCAAAGCACTAAGCAGATTCATAACAGAAATAATACAACACAAAGCAAACCATGAGACACTAGATATATGTGGTTCACACCAGTGTGGGGCTATGTCCACCAACCGCTTCAACTCTTTATTATTCGCAAAAATCTTACATCCAGTCAAATCTGTGCACTAAGCCACAGAGTCAAACTTCGCACAAGATAGGAGATTTGCGCACTAAGCACCAGATCCTCCTTCTTTACACTAAGTACTAGATCTGCGCACTAAGCATTACAAGCATTGAACACCTTCTACAAAATCACAGTCGAGCACTAAGCCTCGACCACATACATCCCTTTTCACTAATCATTAGTGATCTACTTCGACTACTCCTTCTACAATACAATCCTCTTTATTTATACTTTTAAAAACCCTTGCAATAAGGCCTAAACATGGGAAAACCCCATGGGCCAACATCCCATAAACCCATTACAAAAACCCTAGAGAACCCCTTACTGGGTCCACCTAGCCCGCAAAATAAGTGAGATCTGAGATCTCAGCTCCATCTAGGCGCTCCTTCTTCGACCATCGTGTCGAAGTCCAAAAATGGGCCAAAACTGACCAAAGTTTCCCCAAAACTTGGTCGAGGGACAACATGCATCAAACTGACTATTAACCAACTATAATTATTCAAATATTTGTTATAATTAACTTAACATTTACTTTGTTGGAAGATGAATTAAAAACAATATAATTAGCGAAATAAAAAAATATAACAAAAACATACAACAACAGTATTAAAGATGAAATCAAATGCGTGCATGTCACTCTTTGTTGTCATCGCCCTCATTATCTTCCTCGCTTGGAATGATAACACTGTTGTTCCCAAAAATATGTTTTGATATAGGGTCGTGTTTTAATACAAACCACCAATCCCTATCCAACACATTCGGGTAAAAAAACATTTGTTTGCAGTGTTTTAGTTAAACATAAGGCTTCTTATCTTCATCCCATATCTTTCTAGAGTTGATACATATCATCCCACTATCGTGATCTTCCTTTACATTATTTTGATCAAAGGTGTCCCACCACTTGCACCTAAAAATAACACATCGGAAAGAAGAGAAGTCCACCTGAATGATCTCTTATATCTTTCCAACATAACCTAACATCCCTCATATTAGGTTTTGGTCGTGGTGGATAGCACAACTAGATTGGTTGAACTCGAATTCCACTCCACAGTCTTGTGTTGTTTGTCCATCGTCGACATCCTCTGTGTGAAAATGATGTCCATATGCCCACATAGATGGGAACAAATGCACCTATAAAAAAGTGAAAAAATCACAGTGCCATGTGTCTAATAAGTCGACCAATAAAATATAAAATATAGATGTTATAGTTCAAAGGTGAATTTAAATTTACAACGTTAGTGGGAAATAGAAATGTACAATGTTATTTAACGTTCACAAAATCAATCGTTTATAATGTTGATTATGTGACAAGAATTCTCAAATTATAAGGGACTTAATGATGATCAGTTACCTCAATATTGTTGAGAAACATGCATTTGACATTCCAAGCTTCTCTTTCAAGTTGCACAGTAACATTGTTGTCCCCAGTTGGGTAGAATTTGACCAGCTAGGTCCAAAGAGAGGGGTGGTGGAAGCATATTTCAAGCTTTCTAATAAGCTATCAGTGATGTGATCATCATCCCCTCGCTCATCATTCTAGAATGCATCTAACAACATTGTCTCCATTACAATTGTATCCCATAAATAATCATCCATACCAACCTCTATTTCATTGACTCCATTGCCAACTTGTGAAGAACTACTATTGTTGTAGTCATTCCTAATTGGTGAATTTGGACGTAGTGGGAATTGAATAGGTGGTTGATTCAACCATTCTTGGTATGCTTCCTCTCTGAGTTGTTCTCTTATTGCAACCTTCTCTTGATTTGACATTGTAGTGGGGTGCAAAGGAAGATGATAGGTAGGTCGCTCATCATCACTAGAATCCTAATTTCAAAAATATTTAATATTAGTACATCGATGATATAAGTAAGAACAATGCAATTGGTTTGTTCAAATCACATTATAAAAAACAAATATTACCATCTTTGACCCATGATTGCAGCTGGAAGATGGTATGTTACTATTGGCAGCGTAAAGTGGTTGTCCATTTTCATCTACCAATTGCTTGCAGTATGTTGTTCCTGATAAGAGCTTCCGACGTTTTTTAATTGGTACTAGAACATTATCTACATATGAAATTAATTCGGAATCAGGATCCTTCAAATTTGGATACATTTTTATTCAGATTGACATGGATAACAAAAATAAATTCAATTAGATAATCGAAATATAAATAAAATCCGTACTTACTCAAGATGGAAAGGGAGAACTCCGCAATGGACTTTGAGCAATATGGAATGGGCTAGAATTTGAAGAATTGGCCATTTGATATTGTAAGTTTCTCTCCCCGTATTTGAGCAAAATCAACAGTAAATTATTTTCAAGAATAAGGTGACTTTAAGCGCAAAATGTATACTATGATGTACTGCAAGTCATGTGGATGCATCATGAAAAATAATTTAAGATGAATATATTATTTTGTGTGCAAATAAAAATTTAGATAACTTTGAAAACATAATGGTACGTTACTGTAACAAACATGCACCGATGTGTCTATAACATTGTAAAGCACCGAGCGTTAATATACGCATCGCACTGGTCCCATGAATTCAAATAATAATAATAAAAAATATCCAATATCATTGCTCCAAAACTTTAAAACATATTGGTGCATCGTATACATATCAACTTTCATGCGTTAAAGTAATAAACGCACCGAAGTTTCAAATTTTTTTTTTGTATAAAAGCGCAACCTTGTTTTTTTACAATTGAAAAATGAGCCGAAATTTAAAATCTCATTTCATAAATTCATTTAAATAGTAAAAACCTATTCATCTTTTCATTATTTTACCAAAATTTATAGTGGAAAGATTTGTAAGAGAGCCATACCGGAGAGCACTATGGAGCAACATAATACTTTAGAATAACATAACTTATTCAGAAGATCGGAATTTGAAGGTAACTATGGTGATTCATTTAAAACAATTTTCATAAGTTCTTTCATGGGTATTAAGTTATCCAGTATTTTGTTATTTTTCCAAAAAAATTCAGGGTACAGATTTGCAAGAGAGACATACAGGGGAGCACTATGGAGCAGCAGATCAATATTTTTCAAAGAAGAGTTATTCAGAAGATCAAAATTGGAAGGGTATGGTAATTCATTAAAAACTCTTTTGGACAAAATTATTCAGAAAATTGAAAATTGAATGGTTTTGTGATTTAGAAAAAAATAAATATATATATATATATATATATATATATATCTTGTTTGTGTGACTGCAAAACTTCAACTTAGGTTTTAACTCCCTCTATCACTTCATAATTATAGCTTTTCATTTTAGGTTGTTAGATTTAATGGATTTATGTTTCCATATAAAAGGTGTTTGACATGTGATGCATCGGATCCAAACCCTCTCGACCCTGTCACATTTAAAAATAAATAAAAAATCAGGTAATTAGTGTGTCTTATATAATATAACACATCGGTGCACTTACAGATACAAACACATCGACTATGCAGCAAATAATTAAAATTTTCGTTCATGGATGTGTAAATTTATTTGTTTATGGTATTTTTTATTTTCATTTTTTTCAATTGGAGCGGTGTTGTTAACGATACTTATCACACTATTGTAATTTATTTTATTTTTTAACATTTTTTATCAGTGCATTTTTAACATTAAACACATCAGTGTTGTTAATGATATATTGCACAACGCTCTAATTTACTATTCTTTTAAATATTTTTTTATAGCGGTGTGTTTGATAACATGTAACGCACCAGTGATTTAATATTAATACAACGCATCAAGATACTTGTTTTGGTGAAAATTATGTGATTTATTTATAAAATATATTTAATATCTTTTGTATTGAATGGTACAAGTTTTATATTGATAAAAAAATGTATGAGAATAGGCCAAGTAACAAAAAATATGATGGATACAAAGATAGCAGATCCAGAAAGGAAAAAAAGGGCAAGTTCTTTGTAAAATCTATACAAAATTAATATGTTAAAAAGGCAAGTTCTTTGTAAATTCTATAAAAAATTAATATGTTTGAATTATGTGTAAGTTTAACTAATATGTATTGGTTAGTGTTTGTTCTTCAAAACCATAAAATGAGGAAGCTTGATAAGATTATATTTTATCTAAGTGTAGAAGAGTGTAAAAGCTTGATGGAAAAATTGCAAAAGGATGAACCAGGTGAATGAAAAAATTATATTCAATATGAGTTTTTTTTTTAATTTTCATGAATTTTTTACTTAAAAATATTAGATAACATGTTCAAAATAATCTATTAATTCACATATGTTTAATGTTCTACATCTGGGACCAACAACAAAGGAACGAAATGTTGTCCTAAGAAAATAAAAATTATAGAAGATGTAAATGATGATTGCTGGAGATACTTCACACACACCTAGGATTTATTTTTCTTAAGGTTTCCCCTATGTTTATTAGTCAATATTCAGTCTCCTATAGTTTAGGGAGAATATTTCTCTAGGAGAATATTCTCTTCATTTCACGCTTTAGTTTTATCAGTGGAGTGGAGTGCAGATGCCACATTGGAATTATCAACATGCAGGATTGGGATCATCACCAACTAATGTACATTGTCCTTGGGATCATCACCAGACTAGCTCATTACTCATGATTCCATGATCTCCTCCTCACTTCAGTCAGTTTCAATCAATTAATTGAAGACTGAGAGACTAGTTAACTCAAAATAGGTGGCAGTTCACTCCCGTAACTGCCTGAGAGACTAGACTAGGTGGCAATTTACTCCCATAACTGTTGGTATGTTTACAAATCACTCTAGAATACCAATATGATGCATTGGCTTCTCCTCCAGTGCGCATTAGTTGAGTTATACATAGTATATCATGTGTAAATTGTCATTCATTCATTTGGTTAATGATCATTCTTCCATTCTTTCTCTCTTGCTTCTCTTTTCTCATATTTTCTCTGCAAATTGTGTATGTCATTTGCTAGCTAGATATATTATGTGTAGGTTCAACACATTTACATGGTATTAGAGCCAATGGACTGCTAGGGAAAAGACACACCAAATTATTTTTGCAAGTACTGAATATTGAAGACAATGAAAAAATGAAATTTCCAAAAGAATTCATTCTTACACCGTACAATTTCTTTTTATGGGAGGAGAAGATGATAATGCATGTTCGAGGTAGAGGATTATACAGGTTAACCATGAACACAAAAACTGCACCAACATCAACCATAAAAAAATCCAACTATCTAAATCAAATGGATTAATCCTTTGGAACTATTTGCAACCTCATTTCTCCTGAACTCCTCTTTCACATATCCTCATGTAAAACTCCCAATGAAGCCTGGACCACCATGGAAAGGAATTTTTGGAAAACAGGAAGAGATGAGGGGACACATGATAGAGGTGGAACTTCTCTCATTGGATCCAAAAATCTTTGGCAATCTCCAAGATTGCTTTACCAAATATAAGGATTTATTGTCGCAACTCAAGGCTTACGGGGTTGATAAATCTAATGAGGAGACAAATGTTTCTTGGCGTCAATATTCTCTCCATGTATCAGATAAAAAACTCCAACACTAAAAAGAGATTCATATTCACACTTGATGCAGTGGATATCTATGACATGCAAACCAATTCTAGGGTTGTTACCGATGAGGTAAATCATCAATCTAGACTCTACACATTTTCTGAATTTATTGAACCGGATTCTACATTACTACTTACCCATGCTGATGAAAGCAATAGGATATGGCATGAAAGGTTTAGGAATTTAAATTTCAGATATACGCAACAACTTAGTAAGTAGGGAATGGTTGATGGTCTACCCGACATCCACTTCTCCAAAGGAATTTGTGAGGGATGTGTTCTTGGAAAACACCCTCAAGAGAAATTCGACAAAGGAAAGACTCAGAGGCTTCATTTCCTTTAGATATGATCGATAGTGACCTCATGGGCCATTTTCCGCATCCATCAATCAGTAAATCAAGGTACATACTCATTTTTGTTGATGATTTCTCACGCTTCACATGGATTTTCTTTCTCGGGAAAAAATTAAAGGTCTTTCAATACCTCAAAGATTTCAAAGACCTTGTTGAGACACAGTCTAAAAAGAAAATAAAATTCCTTTGAATAGATAACGGGGGAGAGTATGTCAACCATGAGATACATAATCTTTGTCATGAGGCATGGATTCAGTTGAAGCACATAGTTCCCTATACTCCACAACAAAACGGAGTTGTTGGGCGGAAAAATAGATGTCTAAAAGAGATGGCATCTTGCATGCTACATGCAAAGTCACTTCCACATAGATTATGGGACGAAGCACTTAATTGTGCAACCTACATCCAAAACAGATCTCCCCATAGATATTTCAAGGATAAGACCCCCTACGAGGATTGGAGCGGCCTCAAACCAGAAATGACCCACTTTCGTATTTTTGGTTCACGTGCATGGGCCAGGATTCCCTCTAAGAAGAGGAATGCACTTGATCCACAGCGCACAAAGTGTATATTTTTTGGATACCCTAACAGTGTGAAGGGATACAAACTCATTGATCTTTCCTTAGACCGACTCACCATTGAGCATAATGTCCAATTCGAGGAAAGTGTCTCGCATGTACCTCAACAGTTGCATGCAAACATTTTTGTTCTTCCACCTGTCAGAGATGATGAGCATGCATATGTCGACTCTTATTCATATGTGAGTTTTGATTCAGAGGATTCGGATGATCCATATACAGAGTCAGTATATTCAGTTGCATATTTAGTGCATGAAGATGCAGATGCAGAGCCAGAGTAGAGGCTCAAGTGGGCCAATACTACTCTTCAGGATGCAGGAGATCTTGTTGGGGATCCAACTGATACTAGGAGGAATCGATCTCATTTCGAGGAGCCTCCTCTTGCACTCACTACCACTGAACCGATGCCACCCAATAATGTTTTCTTGGTTAATTCTTTAGATCCACAGTCCTATGGCGATGATGCTAGAAATCCCTTTTGGGAATATTCCATGCAGGAGGAGTACAACTCCCTCCTCGAGAACCAAACTTGGGATTTGGTTCCCCTTCCTTCAAGAAGAAAAATTTTCAGGTGCATATGGGTCTACAGGACCAAGAGTGCAGTGGATGGACATGTTAGCAGATACAAAGCCAGACTAGTTTCCAAAGGCTTTCAGCAGGTGCATGGCATTGACTATTATGAGACCTTCGCTCCAATAGCAAAAATGGATTCCATACGTTTGGCACTTTCCATTGCGGCATCCAAGGGATGGGAAGTCCATCATATGGACGTGAAGAATGCATTTCTTCGTGAAGATCTCTCTAAGGAGATCTATATGGAGCAACCCCAGGTATTTATGCATGATTCATCTTTGTTTTGTTGACTGAAGAAGTCTCTTTATGGCCTCAAGAAGGCTCTGAGGGCATGGTATGCCAATATGGACTCCTACCTATTGTCACATAACTTTGTATGTTGTAAGTCAGACACGAATGTTTACTTGCTCAGGACGGTTCATTCACTTCTACTCCTAGTTCTATATATTGATGATTTGTTGATCACCGGTTTCTTGACTTCAGGGATTGTTGCAGTCAAGAGGATTATGCTTGATAGGTTCTTGATGACGGACATGGGTCTGCTACATTTATTCCTTGGACTCGATATCAGTCAGGATGTATCAGTCATCAAACTGTCTGAGCACAAGTATGGATGATATCTCCTTGAGAGATTTCACATGACAGATTGCAAGTCTACCCCATCTCATTTCCTATCTGGAATCAGACTTGAGGATGGCGGGGACACTCCACTGGTTGACAACACACTATAAATAAAACTAGTGGGGATCTTGTTGTATCTCACACACTCCATACCATACCTCTCATATGTTGTTGGAGCAAACTCTAGGTTTATGCAGGTTTATGCAGGAGCCGCATGAGCTACATTGGAAGGATTCAAAGTGTATCCTTCGATACGTATAGGGAACCATCACCTTTGGGATTCACTATGCAATAGAATCTACATTGGACCTCATCGAGTTAACTGATTCTGACTGGGCTGGTGATAGTATTGATTGCAAGTCCACATCTGGTTACTCACTCAGTCTTGATTCAAGGCCTATCTGTTGGTCGAGAAAGACGCAAACTGTTATTTCTCTATATTCAGTCGATGCAGAGTACAGAGGGGTAGTTAACATAACCATTTAGGCTATGTGGCTACACCATTTTCTCATTGATTTGGGCATTCAGTTTCATCAATTGGTCGTCATCTGGTGTGACAACCATAGCAATCTGAAGTTATGCAAAGATCTAGTTTAGAGGCAGCAGAAGAAGCACATCGATATCCACATGAACTACATTTGGGACTTAGTACACGAGGGGATCATTGACCTATATTTATGTCCTTCAATAGAACATACTACATACATCTTCACCAAGACCTTCATTGAGACAAAGTTCCATTCTCCGTGTAGTCGTCTTTGATTGAAGGACACAGTTTCCTAGCAACTGTTAGTTCTTATTTTTACATACATTATACCTTGAGGGGGTGTTTTCCCATGATGTTTTTCCTCTTTCCTTGTTTATTTCAGTGTATATTTTGTATTTGGGTAACTAACATGGCCTCGTTGTCGGGACCCATTCTTTATTTTCACTATAGTGATGTTCATGGGGGGTGTTGGAGGTACTTCACACACACCTAGGTTTTCTTTTTCCTAAGGTTTCCCCTATGTTTATTATTCATTATTCAGTCTCCTATATTTTAGAGAGAATATTCCTCTAGGAGAATATTCTCTTTAGTTCACGCTTTAGTTTGATCAGTTGAGTAGAGTCTAGATGCCACTTTGGCATTATCACCATGCAACATTGGGATCATCACCAACTAATGCACATTGTCCTTGGGATCATTACCAGGCTAGCACATTACTCATGATTCCCTGATATCCTCCTCACTTCACTCTGTTTCAGTTAGTTAACTGAAGACTGAGAGACTAGTTAACTCAGACTAGGTGGCAGTTCCCTCCCATAACTGCCTGAGAGACTAGACTAGGTGGAAGTTTACTCCCGTAACTACTGGTGTGTGTTCAGATAACTTTAGACCACCACTATGGCACATTGAATTCTCCTCCAGTGCACATTAGTTGATTTATACAGAGTATATGATGTGTAAATTATCATTCATTCATTTGGTTAATGCGAATTCTTCCATTCTTTATCTCATGCTTCTCTTTTCTCATATTTTCTCTGCAAATTGTGTATGTCATTTGCTAGATAGATCTATTTTGTGCAGGTTCAACACATTTACAATGATGAATTGGTCCTTATCTCATCTGGAGTGGTGTTGGAAGTTAATGAAAGGGGGAAAAACTTTTACAAAAATATGAGGGATACAGTGGAACAAACGTATAGACGTACTTTTCACTTACAACACATAAATCAATCCAATGATTCGAAGAACCAGGTTATATATAAAATACAAGAAGCATTTCCAGAGCAATGGTCAATGAGCCCTGTTAGACTTGCAATAGAAAAAACATACAACAACAAAAAAGAATAATTCAAAAAGTAAAATTCCTAAAAATGCTTTTCTAGAATATGTATATATTACTACAAATCAGTCCTAATTTATTAATATCAATCTTGTTATATTTAGTTTTCATATATCAATATAAAAATATTTAATTGTCATGTTACTTTTTTTAGGAAGATTATGAAAATCTCAAAGGATCAACGAGTTGATATCCGAAATATGCCAGTAGGAATGTCGAAAAAAGTGTACAAGGAGATGGTAAAAGAAATGGACATAATTGCATCGCAGAAAGAACCATCTTAACAACAATGTGCTTCAAATCTAAGAAATCATTGAAATTTTATATTAGGTACATATAAATAAATAATTTAAGTTTGTGAGTAATTGTTATTTCCTTATAACATTAACTTAAGATTTCATTTTTGTACATTTTAAGTTATTTTACAACAACCATCCTTGAATGTCTTCAAATAGTTGCTAACATACAAAGAAGATCCATCGCAAGAATTGATTGACATTGGGCAAGTAAGCATAGATTGTTTTAGGGGCTAAATTCTGCAAATGGACTAATTTTCCATGGTTTTTTCCCAAAAAAGATTCGCTAATTTCCATTTTTTCTAAAAATGATTCGCCCACATTCCATAGAATACAATTTTTTTACCTTAGAAATCGCCAAATTTTATAGAAACTATATAAAATCCTTAGAAATTTGAATATTTTTACAAAACTATCACCAATAATTTTACATTTTGCATATCAAGGACTAGTAATATTAGCCCACGTTTCTACATTTTAATATAAATTTTCATCCTTAAAATTATCCTTGCAAGTAAGGGTTGTGAGTATATGTTGGCATATCAAAAATTAATTGTGGAATTGAGTATCTATGTTGTTTTAGTTCTCTCATTTTATAATTAATGGAACAAAAGAAATATTTTATATTAAATCTATAATTTATTATGGGGTATATTAAAACTGCAGGAAACAAAGTATGGAAATGTGTCAACATAAGAGTTGTTGATAGAAGACATGAGATTTGGTTTTGAAAAAATGTGTATCATTCAGGACTCGATTCTTGCTATGGTATGTCGCTTTTCAATTTACAATCATGTATATTATTTATTTCAATTTTCATTATTCTCACCAATGCATATACACTCATTACACTTTCTTTTTATTTTTGTAGATGGAATCATTTGAAGAAGAGGAAAACAATCGATCCAATCAACAAAACATTCGACCAAATAACCCAAGTCATTGAAGTAGCTCAAGCACGTCTGAAAATAGTTCCAACGAAGAATGATGATCAATATATTTGGATATCAATGCAAGTTGTTGTAGTTTTTGAAATAATTGTCTGTGAAAATCAGACATTTTGTTTAATGTAAT
>SNQJ01S0262433.1:0-12152 GCA_010110895.2 Picea sitchensis | reverse complement strand
AGTATCTCTGGGTGCAACCACACGTTCGACCACTACCTCAAGGTGTCCCCATGGCTCCAGGTAAAGCCCTCACGAGAATTGAACCTTACCCAACGGTGAAAAACTCCTCGCTTTCCACCATTGGATCCAACCCCTTTGGGCTATTTTATATTAATATTAATAAATAAACTATAAATTAAATTTATGATATCTATCATATAATATTAATATTAAACATCGTAATAATTATTAATATGTGATAATGTTTTGTTAAATTTTATTCAATTAATTATTCAAATTTATTTTTATTTTTCAGGTCCAGCTTGTTCCGTGATATACATGTTAAGTAAACATTTAAGGCTATGATGCCTTATTATTATTAAGTACTTAATAATAATAAAAAATAGACAAACCTTGAATAAACTAGCATATCAAACATTGGGATAAATTTAGCTAGCAGAAAATGCTAAGACAAACATTCGAACTAATGCTAGCATTAATTCACCTTCAAGCAATGCATAAAAAAATATATGATTCAAAAAGACTGCATACGATCAAAATTTTTGGATATGCTAACATATAAAACATTGGGAATAGCAAAGCCGACAATAAGACCTCCAATCTCTTATCCAATCAAATCATGACATATATGGTACCTTTTATTATATAAAAATCAATGATTTTTGTTCCCGAGTTCCAACATTAGATATTATGCAAATATTTGTGGTCAAAGGACAAACTAATACTAGGTCAACGAATTATCGATCGCTATAGTCCATCTATGCCTACGGCAGGGAATAATAAGTCCAAAGAAACAAATATAATTGTTAATACACCAATGCATGGAACTATGTCATTGTAATAGTTATTGATATATGTTATATGAATACAAATGATTTGTATTTCATAATTACAAAAATTAATAATAATCATTAAAAAACACCACAATAAAATTGTAATAGTTATTGATATATGTTATATGAAGATAAATGATATATATTTTATGATTACAAAAATTAGTAATAATCATTGAAAAACACCACAATAAAAACATATATATGAAGCATGAAAATTAAGATAATGAAAAAAATACAATTATAATGAAAAGCACATAACAACCATAAATTCATAAAAGGAAAAACTCTTAATAGTAAGGAAACTACCTCGGGCGACCATGATCGATCCTGATCCTATCTCGGGGACCATGATCGACCCGACCCTTTTCACTCACAGTCCCTCTTAACTTATCTTTCCGTGGCCCAGCTAGTCACAGACCTCTTTAGTCCGACACATCTAACCCTTTGCATAACCTGCGTTTTTTCAATAGCTCTTCTCTTACTCTCTTGGACTGGCTACTCTGAGTTATGGAAATCTCCTGCCTATTGACTTACCTCTGACCCTTCACTTCACTCAGATATCTTGATTTTTACTCTGTTTTGCGATGCTCCTGCCTATGTCTGCCTTCTACCACTTCACGACAAGGGAGACACTCTTTTGTCCTTGTTTATCACACTGATGGAGAGGGATGTCAGCACACTTATGGGTGCTACTGACGAGGCCCTCTGGAACAGTGAGGGCCTCTTCACCTCCACTGATGAGCTCACTAAACTTATTCATACTAACTCTTGCTCACCATCCCCTCCACCGACTTCCACGCCGACCCCACCCTTCTACCCCCTTCACCCTCCTTTATCCTTTCAGACTGAGATTCACTCACACCCACCAGCCTCGACATTCCTGTCCTACCAGCTACCCTTCTCGACTTTCACTCAGACTCCCTCCTTAGCCAACATCCCACCTACCTTCTCTAGCCATACCTCGAATGATTCTCTCCCTATTTCCTCCTCCTGTGGGGTAAATATCCATTTGTCTCAGTAAAGAACTGGAGGATCGCAACAACATAAGAGCCTATTTGGAGTTACACATACTGGTAGACCTACACCACAACCCAGACCCTGGTGTTCAAAAAAATATAAGAGGAAAATGGTCCTTGGCCATGACATCGGACTTGCAGACTCGGTCTCACTAAGCCTCTGTGCCTTAGTGGGCAAATTCTCCTACAAACACCTTTGCCGAACTGACCTCTCAGAGTGGGTACATACCAACTGGAAGCCACTCTTGACTTATGCTCTGGAGATCACCCATTTGACTCAAGGTTGGATTTTCTTCAGATTCAAATCTCCAGAGGACTCCACATCTATCTTGGAGCAGTTCTGGACTATAGGCGGCAGTAGCCTCATGCTAAAATGATGGAGGATTAGTTTTGATCCCTTGCGAGACTATTTTTGCCTAAGACATTTATGGGTCCTCCTCCCTGGACTATCGCTTCACCTTTGGAACCAGAAATCTCTTGAGGCCATTGGTAACACCCTCGGTCATTACATCAGTGTGGATCTTCAATCACTTACAACCTCGGAGAAAAAAGTAGCTAGAGTCATGGTGGAGATAGACATACACGATGGACTGCTGGAATGTCTTGACATAGACTGGTGAGGTAAACTCTATCGACAGAGTCTGGATTATCTAGGCATCCCTTTTAGGTGGACTAACTGCAGGAAAACAAGACACCTGAGAAATGTCTGTTCGGGTCGCTTTGCTGAAGATCAGACTGAGGAGACTATGATCGACCTCTCCTCTAGGATGGACTCTCCCATTGTGCCTACACAACCCTCTTATCCGTACCTTCCTGACTTTGAAGACTCTGTCGCCCTAGACTCACTCATAGGTAAGCTCAAGTTCATTTGTCCCTTGTTTTACAACTCTCTTACCTCCTAGGAACTAGAACAGTTAAACACTGCCACATCGGTCTCTCCAGGCGCTCCTACAACATCGGAGGCTCCATTTGCTCCTACTACTCGACCAATTGTGGCACAATATTCAATTTCGGGTGCCCCTTCCACACATCCTAACTCTTGCCTATATGATGGGTCACTGATCAATCAATCGAACTCCTCTCTCCTTAACTCAAATACAGTCAGCGCTCAGTCGCTTTTATCATTGGTTTCTCCCTCTCTCCCACTATCGACCCCACCAACTACTCTCCCGATGGATCCTCCTTATTCTACCACACCAACTGCTCTCCCGATGGATCCCAGAGGGACTATTCTCGTATTCTCCTCTTCTTTTCAACTTGACCCATCTAGCCTTGACTCAGCGCCTCAAGATCTGGATTTGACACACTACCTATCGGGAATTAGTGAAACATAGCCTGGTGACAATTCCATTAGTGATGTGCTAGACTCTCTTTTACCGTCCTTCAAAGAAATTCACACTCCATCTCCCTTACCTATCTATCTGGGGCATTCAGTCCACTTACCACCTTTCGAGGCAGAGATTTCAGGACACAAGAACAATTCAGGTTTGGACCAGGGTACTGCTCATACTTGGTCAAGAGGGATTGGATATGAACACTCCCCGATCAAAACTAGAAGTGCCCACCGCAGAGAGGGGCCTTCTTTACCTTCTTCCTCTTTCACACCTCCACAAACTACTGATATTGGGGTGCTTAGAGGCATGAAAGCCCTAGCGAGAACTAAATAATGATATTTATCTCCCTCAATATCAGAGGGGTGGGAGGGCCCCTTAAATCCTGTACATTCAAAAGACTTCTTGTTCGGACCTCTCCAGACCTTATTTTTCTTCAGGAAGCCTTGGTTGATGGACAAAAAGCTAGATCTTTTCTTTCAAAGTTTCGTCCTGACTGGTACACTTGCTCTATAAAATCGCTTGGAACTTCGGGGGGTTTAGCTGCCTCCTAGGACCCTACCAATTTCAACTTACATCCTTATCTGAGTCGTGGTGGCCTTTTACTAACTGGAACCTACCGGTGGAATAATCATCAAATCAAATTTCTCAATATTTATGGACCCTGTCTAAACAGAAAAAGTTTTTGGGACAATGTGGAATCCCGAGGTTTGCTCGATCTCTAGAATTTAATCATAGTTGGGGACCTAAACTTCACCATAAGCTCAAGAGAAATTTGGGGAGCCTCTGCCATCCAAGACCCATTGGCTGACTTCTTCATCTCACTCTTCCATTCACATGGTTTGGTCGACTTCCCTCCAATTGTTTTGACCCCAACTTGGCACAACGACAAAGTGGGATTGGATTCCATCTCAAAATGACTTGACCGCTTCTTTATCTTCGAAATCCTGGCTACTGTTGTTGGAAGAATAAAATATTGGGTTGACACACCATACCTATCTGATCACACCTCGATTTTATTACAATTCGGCCCTCAACCAGTGCGGATCTCCTACCCATTTAAACTAAACTCGTGTTGGCTTAATGAACCTGAATTCAATGCCATTGTCATCGCTATGTGGACTGACCCTTGTTTCCAACTTAGATTGGGTATACACCAACGTTTAATTTTGAAAATGAAGCATTTAAAAACTTGTATTAAAAGATGGGCAACACAACACAAAAATCTCACTCTTTAGAAGCTTCACGAGTTGAAGCATAAGCTTAATGCACTACACCATACTGACACAGTGGTTGGGCACGTAGGGGACAAGGTACAACTCTGTAAACAACTTGAAGCTGACAGGAATAAGATTCTGCTGGCAGACGAAGATCTCCGGAGACAAAGAAGTAGAGTAAATTTGATAAAATGTGGAGACCTCAATAATAAAAAAATTCATTGCTTCGCCAGCTCCTCCAGGAACAAAAAGCATATCTAGGATATCATAGATGCAACAGGTACAAAGCATAGTGGACAACAAAAGATTAAATCATCAACAACTAACTATTATAAATCCTTTTATGAGGAAAGACCATAAGCACATCTTCAAACATAAGTTTAAGTGGCTCAACACTACCCTTGCATTGTCACAGCTGAGGACACTTCACTTTTGGAAATGCCTTGTACATTACAAGAGGTATTGGCTACTCTCAAATCATTCTCAAAGGATAAAAGCCCAGGCCCAGATGGCTGGACCGTAGAGTTTTACCTTCATTTTTTCAATTTGGTGGGGCCTGAGCTACTGGAGCTAGTGGAAGATTCCAGACTCCATGGTAAGATCTTTGGGGCTCTAAACTCAACCTTCTTGACTCTTATCCCGAAGGAAAATCACCCGGCCACTGTTGGTGATTATAGGCCGATTTCCCTTTGCAACCTTTGCTACAAGCTCATATAAAAAATTATCGCCAATCGAATCAAACCCATCCTCTCGCGCTCCTTGTCCAAAGAACAACTAGGTTTTTAAAAGGGCCGACAAATTCTTGACACCATTGGCACTGCTCAAGAATGCTTGCACAACATTAGTCACAAAAAATCTCCCACCCTTATCCTCAAGCTAGATCTTAAAAAAGCCTTTGACTGCATTGACTTGG
This sequence comes from Picea sitchensis, assembly GCA_010110895.2. Lineage (NCBI taxonomy): Eukaryota > Viridiplantae > Streptophyta > Pinopsida > Pinales > Pinaceae > Picea > Picea sitchensis. The sequence goes on along the minus strand of SNQJ01S0262433.1, from coordinate 6,839 downwards.
ATTTTCTTAGACTTATTTTAACTCAGTTGGGTTTCAGCCACTCCATGATAACTTGGATTATGATTTGTGTCACAAGTGCATCTTTTGTTGTCTTGGTTAATGGTGAACCTTCCTCCTTCCACAGTGGCAGAGGCCTACATCAGGGTTGTCCTCTTTCACCACTCCTCTTCATCTTGGTCATGGAAAGTTTAAGTCTCCTCCTCAAAAAAAGCCAAGCAGAAGGCAGAATTACATGGATCAAAATCTCCAGGCTGGTCAAAATCCTTCACCTTCTCTTCGCTGATGATGTCCTTATAATGACAAATGAGAGTCCACTCGAATGGAGAGAAATCGATGGACTCTTGAAGATTTTTTGCTCCGCTAGTGGCTTACAAATCAACTGGACCAAATTGATATTCCATTACGCTAATATACTTGATCAGGATTTGGATCTTCTTATGGCCATCTTTCCTCATAAATTCTTGCATATATCACAAGGCTTACACTACCTTGGTTATTTCATCAAAGATGATCACTATAAGGCATCAGACTGGGACTAACTGGTATCAAAGGTGGAAAAAAAAATTAATAACTGTTGTAATAGATGACTCTCTATTGGAGGTCGTTACACTCTTATTAAAGCTACTCTTGAAGGACAACCGGTATATTGGATGGCACTGACAGCCATTCCCCCACCGGTCCTGGACAAGCTCAGAAAACTACTTATAGTTTTCTCTAGTCAAGTTGCAAGGAAAAACACAATCTCCACCTTTGCAATTGGGAAGCATTGGCCAAACAAAAAATCAAGGGGGTTGGGGCATCATGAATATTTTCAAATTCAACCATTCTCTGGATGCCAAATCACTCTGGCGTGTCCTAACCACATCTGGCATCTGGAGCTCGGTTATAACATACAAATATCTGCCATTTATCTCAGTTGTGACTTGGCTCCACACGACTCCCACTTTCTCCAGGGCAGTGTCTCAGACATGGAGGAACCTGACCAAATCAACCCACTGGATCAAAAATTGGATCAACTGGAAGCCTGGCTCTGACCACACAATCAAGCTCGGCAAGGATCACATCCTAGGCATCGACCTTTCTTCATACCTATTACCTCCTCTCATCATGCATTTGCATTCCAAAAATACTCATTATCTTTTTCAAGCAACGGTACACAATGAACTGGAGAATCCGATTGCTGCGTGGATTTTGGGGGACGTTTTGGAGCTTCCTCCCGATTTGGCAGAGGAGTGGGACAGGTTTTGTTTGGAACTTACTAGAGTGGGTATCTACCTTCATAACGCTAAGGATCAACTCCTATGGGCATGCAGAGATAGCTTAGGCCTCATTTCTGTCAAAAATATTTACACAACAATCTCCAACACAACAAATAGTATTAACACAACCGGTTGGCGCAAACACCTTTGGACTTGGAAAATTCCATGAAAGGTTAAACTGTTTACTTGGCTAGCTGACGAAAATAAAATTTCCACCTGGGACAATTTGCAAAGGAAAGGCTGGAACAGTCCCAATATCTGTCATCTATGCTTCAAGGAAGAAGAATAAGTGATACATCTATTTATTCAGTGCCAATTCGCAAGACAAGTCTGGAACACGATCTCTCTTGACTATCATTTTACCTCTGCCTAGAATGGGATATCCATTTCTAACTGTTTTTCCCATTGGACATCCAGCGAACGCATCTATAAATTTTTACCTCCCTTGGTTATCTGGTTCATTTGGTTGGCAAGGAACAAATTGATTTTTGATAATATAGCTCCTTCTATCAATTCAGTAGCATACAAATCTCTTGGCCTACACCAGTTTTGGAAATATATCCATCCATCCAAGGGGAAAACTAAAATTTTTATAAGCCCTTCCATGGCTGAGAATATATCCACGGGGTGGTTCGATAGTGCAACCCAACGCAGTGGAGCATTGAGTGGTGTTGGTGGTTTGATAAGAATAAATGAGAACTCTCTTTACAGATGGACTTTCAGCTGTGGTTTGGGCACCAAAACAAGGGCATAGCTATTGGGTGCCTGGGCTACACTTCACTTGGCCACGAGGCTTAATATTGATCACCTTCAACTGATTGACGACTTAAAAGTTATCATAGATTGGCTAAATTGCAGTGGCAAGCTTCAATCGATCACCCTCTTGGCTTGGATGGACCGAATCACAACACTCCAACGCCACTTCAAGAAGCTCATCTTCTCTCATACTTCATGTGAGTTCAATAGGGAAGCATACCTGCTATCTAAGACAACACTTAAAAAAAAAGCAAGTTCGATCACCTACAACCATTGGCTGGACGACCATGAGGGCCCCTCGCATGTTATCAAATTATTCTAAGTCTCGATCCATCAGTTCTTGTCGGCATCATCAATTTTTTCTCAGTTTTTTCTCCTATCATGGCTTCCCTTTTGACAGACTTTCTTGATATTTCTCCACTTTTCTTTTTCTCACTACTTTTCCGACTTGCGATTTCTCTTTCTTTTCATCCAGGGTAGTTTCTTTCCCCTTTGAATTGGATTGTCCAATTGTAGAAGATTAACACTCCCTGTCAGCTGTGCCATCTCAATTTTCTTGATGTAACCGATTGTGAAAACATATTATAATATTAATATAATTGAGCAATTTATTTTCTTGGAAAACAATAATTCATAAAAGAAACATACAAATTAAGATAATGAAAAAAAAGACAATGTACCAAAAATGAATTGAAAATATTCAAATAAGAAAATTAAATGTAATTGTTAATACACCAATGCATGGAACTATGCCATTGTAATAGTATTGATATATGTTATATGAATACAAATAATTCATAAGAAACATGCAAATTAAGATAATGAAATAAAAAACAATGTAACAAAATGAATTAAAAATATTCAAAAAGAAATTTAAATATAATTGTTAATACATCAATGCATGGAACTATGTCACTGTAATAGTTATTGATATATGTTATATGAAGACAAATATCTATATTTCATGATTAAAAAAATAATAATAATCATTGAAAAACACACAACAATAAAAACACATATATGAAGCATGAAAAAAATACAATTATAATGAAAAATACATAACAACAACAATTCATAAAGAAACATGCAAATTGAAAACACATATATGAAGCATGAAAATTAAGATAATGAAAAAAATACAATTACAATGAAAAATACATAAGAACAATAATTCATAAAGAAAAATGCAAATTAAGAAAATGAAAAGAAAGATAGTGTATCAAAAAAGAATTGAAAATATTCAAATAAGAAATTATATACAAAGGTAAGTAGTAAAAGTAATATCGGGACATGGGGACATTGTTGGTTAGTTGTGGGGTATATAATCAACTTTTACCTTTTATAACGAGTTTATTTATCTTGGAATTCATTATCATGACAAATATATTTGGGATTTATTTAGATTGGTTATATTAAGTATATACATTGGTTATATTATTATTATTATTATTTTAATAGAAGTGGTTGGGGATTTATATATTAAAAAAGAAAAATAGTTTTCCACAAAATACATATGACAAAGTAAAAAAATCTTTGTTGCTTTCCTGAGAAATTAGTTGTCTGTGGAATTCTAAAGAAGTTGGTACAACCAGTCTAAAAGAGCTATTGTTTTGCCAAGTAAAAATGGCTATAAACATGTTCAAAATTAACAAAAAATTACATTTCATTGAAAACCTAGCTAGTAATTTTGAAAATGAACTGGTTCCTCTTGAGGTTCTTCTTGTTGCGCTGCTGAATTTGCCTCTGATTAGTGAATGTCTGCATCAAGGATCGTCCAGACTAGGGAAAGAGCTGGCGCTGGAGGGGTTGAGGGAGGATCATTGCTGGCAGTTGATTGGAAGGTGGACGAGAGTCTTGACTCACCTTAGCCATTAGAGATCTCTAAATGTTGTGGGTGGATTGGAGGATTTGCTAATTGTTGAGTGATTACCCCAATTTGTCTTGTGTTCATATTAATTCCTCTTAGAGAAATTGCCAGTTCTTGATTGTGCCGCAATTCTTGCTGGTGCAGCTGAGCTTGTAGATTCGCCAATCCCTCTCGCAGTCCCTGATTTTCTCGTTGAAATTCACGGTATCTAGAGTCTATGCGTTCCTCCGCTCTTCTAACATCCATGCACAATGAGTGAAACTACTCCCGGAGTTCCTCTGAGACACAAGTCGGGCAAGAGCAAGGGGCTCTTGAGCTTCTCCACATTTTGACGCAGTGTCTCAAGAAAAGTCTGGTCAAACAAGCATCGTAGAGTCGATGAATGCAATCAGAATAATCAGGAAGAGAAAACCAACCAAAATGAAAGCAGAGCATCTTGAGGTTCTGTTTGTTGTGTTGCTGAATTCGCCTCTGATTGGTGAATGTCTGCATCAAGGATCGTTCGGACTGGGGAAAGAGCTAGCGCTAGAGGGGCCGAGGGAGGATCATTGTTGGCAGTTGATTGGAAGGTGGACGAGAGTCTTGACTCATCTGAGCCATTAGAGATCTCTGGCTGTTGTGGGTCGATTGGAGGATTTGCTAATTGTTGAGTGATTACCCCAATTTGTCTTGTGTTCATATTAATTCCTCTTTGAGCAATTGCCAGTTCTTGATTGTGCCGCAATTCTTGTTGGTGTAGCTGAGCTTGTAGATTTTCCAAGCCCTCTCGCAATCCCTAATTTTCTCGTTGAAATTCACGGTGTCTAGAGTCTGTGCGTTCCTCCGCTTTTCTAACATCCATGCGCAATGAGCGAAACTGCTCCCGGAGTTCCTCTGAGACACAAGTCGGGCAAGAGCAAAGGGCTCTTGAGCTTCTCCACATTTTGACGCAGTGCCTCAAGAAAAGTCTGGTCAGATAAGCATCGTAGAGTCGATGAACACAATCAGAATAAGCAGGAAGAGAAAACCAACCAAAATGAAAGAAGAGAATCCTGAAGTTCAATGTGATGGCGCTGAAAAATAGCTGGAGGAGCCATGATTGTAGAAACGACATACCCTTGATGGAACAGGGTACCAGAGCCACCCACGAGCTGAGTTGAGTTCGCACTGGGCAGAGAGCTGGTGGTGACACCATGGGCATATGGTCGAGCGTCAAGGGGAACGAGTGAAGCTCCGCGGGATTTAAAACAAGTATAAAAGGCTGAGGGGATGGCACGGGGAGAAGGGAGAGGGGCACGTGGAATGAAGAAGGGGGCCATATGCCAAGGAGAGGGGAGAGGGGCACTTGGAATGAAGAAGGGGCCATATGTCAAGGAGGGGGGGCCCGATAGGGCAAGTGGGAGAAAGGGTCCCCGCGAGGGAGGGGGACCCGCGAGGAGTGGAGGGGGGAAGAGGGGAAGTAAAGGGGAACGGGAGAGGGGGGAAGGGGGGGGGATAGGAAAGTGATTGATTTCATAAGAAAAAATTCCTAGTTTGTGGAGGGGATACAACGAAAACACATAAAGTTAAGGAAGCCAAGAATGCGAGGGGGTTTGATTAATAATGAGGTAGCCATGTTCTAAATATTTCGTTGCTTTGGCTAAGCGACCGAATTCAATGTTTTGAGAGTGGAGAATATGGAAACAATGTAATTTAATAAAGATTTGTTTCAAAGAATTAATACGTGAGCAAAGGCCACTGGAATACTGAGTTGTAGTTGTTGAGAGACCTATTATGACTATTTCAGAGTCCCCTAACACCATGAGAGTTTGGATACTTCGTGAATGTGCAATTTTTAAACCCATGTACACTACTAGAGTTTATGCTCTATTATTGGTGTTTTTCCCCAAACCACAGGAAAAATCAACTACCTTTTGTCCATCGGAGTCATAGATGACTCCCCCCGCACCTACCACCCCTTTGGTTATATTATTATTGTTATTATTGTTATTATTATTATTATTATAGTGATTGATATATATATTGAACATTTTATATAATGTTAACTTTTTTATAGCAATTGGAACTTGTCAATAATTATTCATTTCCACAACTTTGAGATTTTGCAATGTGCTCACAATAAAAGGTATTTACAATGTAGAAATAATTTCAAAATCCACAAAGTATTTTATTTTTAAAACAATTTTTTTATATATAAATAGAAAATTTAATATATTTAACTATGAGACACTAAGTATTTCAAGTACATTTGAATTTTGTATTTTTACAAATATTAATTTTGAACAAGTAATCATGCTCTTGACTCAATTGCCCTTTAGCAAGGCTAAGGGAAATCCTTCCACAAAATTGCAAATGGGTAAGGCAATACTTTCGCAGAATTGAAAAAAGGTAACTTTGATAGTAGTTACTGTAAGTTTTAAACCTGTGAAGTAAAGCAATGCATATAGATTCTTAAGAAAAACAAAATTTAATCAATGGCTCATACACAGAGTACACAGAGATTTTATACCGCAAACCCTCAACCGGGAAAACCTTTCTTATATTCATTATATCGAATTTCGCCATTCACCATACAATATATACAATGTTTTTAGGTATTTCGTAGATACCAAAACCCTAATCCGTTAATCTGGGATTAATTTAGAAAACCGCTAAAAATAGCAAAATCCGCTAAAAATAGAAAAAACCTCCAGACGCAGTTGTCGAGGGGTCGCCAGACACAGTTGTCGAATCTGACGTGCCCACACACACACATGCAAAGAATATAACACATAGAGGGATCGTCAGACGCAGTTGTCGAATCTGACGCACCCACACACACACACACACACACACACACACACATGCAAATAATATAACACATACCCAACATTCTCCCACTTGTTGTTTGCTTTGCATCTAGGGGTCCAGGGGATTATATAGTCAACAATCCAGGGAAGCAATGCCCATTGTTACTCTACACTAAGAGAAATTTTCTG
>SNQJ01S0262430.1:0-12152 GCA_010110895.2 Picea sitchensis | reverse complement strand
CCATGCAATAAGAAACCCCGAACTCCGATCCCCGATATCAACGGTCAACGACTCAACCCTGTCGGGGATTTCCCTATCGGGAAATTGGCATATGAAAGGTCGTGATCTCCTCACCTTTCAAAACCCCAGGTACCGAGGTGTCGATTCTCTGCTACAGCACCACCTGTCCGCGCTCAAACCGACGGTTCCGATTAAATAGGGAAATCGCGACTCGCGATTTCGACATGCATGCAACCTTTGCACTCGTCAAACCCGATATGCCGATGCGCGATGGAAAATGGGTTCCACTTGCACTTGAGAACTCTTCCGGCTCCCGAGACTCGATTTTGTTCATGCTCTTCCTGGGTCTGTTCCCACAATGCTTGCAAGGAACTATCCCTCCTGAGTTTTGTTTCTCTAGCTCCTTCAGAGATCTTTCGAACACGCTCCTTGTGCTCGACCTTCAACCACTTTCAACAGTGTTGAAGTCTTCCAGGTCCAGTGCGTTCACAGTCGCAACAAACCCGGCCTTCCCCTCCTCAAACTTGTTACTGAGACTTCACGTCCGACCTGCACTCGCCTGCACGGTTCGAATAACCCAATTCACTCTGGGCAAAACGAGAACAAAAGTTCAATGGTTAGCCTCCTCGACGCACTCTATGCGGAGGAATTCGACTGCACTCTATGTAGGAATCTCCTGGCTCAAACAGAGAACCAATTAGGACTCATTCCCTCATTCTCTCAGGTTTCGAACCTGATATGCAATCACATACGCAACATATAGAAGATAAACATAAAAAGAAGCAAACATGCATAAGCATAATATCAGCAACACACAGAGATCAAACACATCCATGGAAGTGAATCAAAGTCTTTCCTATTAATTCAATGTCTGTACATGGAGGTTCTTCACCAGCTCTCTTCTCTGCTCTTCTGCTCTCAATGCTAATGCCGCATAATCTAAAATGCTCCTGATACAATGATACAAGGAAGGGTGTCTATACTCTGTTTTCCCTCTCGAAAGTAAAACTGTCTAATCTACAGTTAACTCCTACCTAACAACATAAAGACTATTAAATGCCTTCTTATCTACAATACAATACAAAGGCGCTTCATATGAATGCTTTCATTCAAATGACGGCGCAACAATCTTTTCAAAGTAATTCAAAATTATATGTGCTGGCACTGTCCATCTGTTCCTTTGCCTCCACGCGCTGGCTCGCTTGATCAAGATGTGGATGCTCCTGCATCAGGTCTCCTTATTTTGGGCACTGTGATTTATTTGATGAGAATATTTTGCAAACATTATTCATACAAATGAAGTAAGTCAAATTAATCACAATTGATATATGAGAGAGAAAAATAGAGGTTGAGAGGGAGGGAGGGAGGGAGGGAGGGAGGGGGTAGAGAGAGAGAGAGAGGTAGAGATAGGTAAAGAGAGAAATCCCTATGAATATTTTGTACCTGAATTATCCCTCTTATCCCCATAACTTATGAGAAAATTCATGAATGAAATGAATCTCGTATACATATTACAGGTGGTAGGGAATACCAAGGATGATGATAACAGTGTCATTAAAAATGGAAAAGATGGCTCTTGTTGGCTCTCTCCCTCCATCACATTCTCTCCCTCTCCCCTTCCAATCATAGGAACCTACCTGCACTAGTTTTACCCTAGACCCATACAAACCTAGGCCCCCTCCTATACCTAACCCATATTTACCCCTCCCCACACCTGATTTCAACTAAGATCCTTATGGTCATGCCTCTTCCTAGGGTCCCCACAACCCATACACCTTCAACCTAGTGCTCTAACCATTGTCTTATTAAATAGAGGATTTTCCAGGAGGAAATCTATATAAGTGATTGTGTATAACGTTTTATATAATTTTCATATTTAACAATTTGAAGTTTCTCCCAAGAAAAAGTGGCTTGATGGTTCTGGATCATCATCATCATCATCATCATTATTATTATATGTATATAACCCATCAAAAATTTATATTTGAAATTAAAAATAATGCTTATTATTATTGTCTATATTTATAATTTGAACTTATATATACGGTTGTTGTGGGGGAGAGTGGGGGAGAGAGGAAGAGTGGCAGATAGAGAGAGAGGAAGAGGGAGAGAAGGTGCGAGAGTAGTGAATGGGAGACAAATAAATAGTCTTTCTAATGTCTAGGTCTAGGTCTAGGTCTAGGTCATGGCCTAGGTCTAAGTCATCGTTTAGTGGTAGCTTTGTGATTTTTTTTTCTTTATTGGTATGAATTTTGTTGAGGCCAATAAAGCATAGTAGATTAGGTATAAGCTTTGGTTTCATGTAATATAAAAATTAATAGTTTCTATGTGAGTGTATTAATCAACATAAGTGTGCAGGTTAAAGATGATGAAATATACTAGAGGAGAAGCAAGAAGTCATTGTTGGTATCCTTATTTTTGGCACTATGATTTCTTTGATGAGAAGCTTTTGCAAAAATTATTAATACAAATGAAGTAAGTTAAACAATACTAACAATTTATATGTGNGAGGGGGTGGAGAAAGAGGGAGGGAAGATGTTGGCACAGGGGTATACCCAGGGTTCAATGCTACAACAACGCACCAAAAAACCCTAGCTACCGTCCCTTTCAGCAACACCTGCGAAGCAAATGAAGTCTCACCCGAGGTAGAGGCAGGGGTGGTTGCAAGAATTAGGTGTCTACAACCTTAGTTGGGAAACAAATCTGTGATTATAACACTTAGCAATCACTTAGCATAGATTATTCATCAATATTCAACCCTTATGATACTTCACAAATAGCATAAAGCATCGCAATATGCACTTAGATCTAAGGTAATTCAACACTTAGCCACAACAAGATAGGTTAGATTCGACAGATCAAGAATTAAGAATCTTACATACCAGATCTAACATTCATTCATATCTCAGAAGCACAAAGCATAAATAGATATATCTAAACACATCAAAGCACTTAGCAAAGAAAGAGGCGAACACATCGGGTCGAGGCATAGAGCACAACACAAACATTTACCATGGTTCACCCCCACCCTGTGGCTATGTCCACAAAGTCTTGTTCTTTATTAGCTTCAGTTAATCAGGTTACAACACAGAGCCATCCGAATCCCTCTTCACATAGGACAAAAGATCTGCGCAACTCACTAGATCCTTCTTCCTTGCACTACATCACAAAGCCTTCTACAATCTCTCATAGGGACTTGCACTCGGCTCTGCAAGTCTTACACAAAATGCACAAAGCCTTGTTCACATAGATTCAACCCTTAGAACTTATCCTACATCACATAGATATATCATCCTCTTGAACTAAGCAATCACACCTACTTCACATCTACTTCATATTTATTTATACATACAAAAGTGGGACTAAGCATGGGTAAACCCACGGGCCGACATCCCTTTCCCATTACATTATCCTTGAAAACCCAAAAAGGACCCAAAAAGGGGTCTAACTTCCATGATTTCAGCTTCGTTTTGCGCTCCATCTTTGACAAGCTGTCGAAGTCCCAAAAATGGTCAAATATGACCAAGTGTTCCTCAAAACTTGGTCAAGGACCAACATGCCCCCAACACTCACCTGTGACTCGTCCTGAGTAACTCAGGTCTGGGTAAGTTTTCCTCAAATGTCTCGATATTGGCCCGAGCTTCTTCGACCTGTCTCTATGCTACTGCTTCTTGCTCAATGAATTCCTGAAAAACCACTTCACTGATAGATCCTTCTAGTTGTTGTTCGACTGTAACAACTACTTGTTCTAATAGTGTTCCTTGGCCTTCAATTTCTTCAAATAGTAGATAGGCTGCCTCCTGGCTCGGCTGGAGTTTCTTGGTGACTTCCATCACTCTGTTCTGCATGGTAAGAATGAGTTGTTGGGCAGTGCGATGTTGTTGGGATCTCTTCATCTTCTCGATGGGTGATAGGAGCTTGAGTTGTGCCTGTACTGTATCTGCATGATGCTTTGCTTCCTGGAGTTGGGACTCCAGTTTCTTCAACTCTGGGTCTTCAGATAGTTGTTCATATATCTACGTGCTTCTGCTACTTAGTTGTTTACCTTCTGCGGCAAGTGTTTTAATGCTCTCAACTGCACTCTAAGCATTCAATTCTTGTTGGTCGCACACTTCATGCGGAGTCTATGGTATGTTCTGAAGCTCTAATTCCATGACCCTTTATTGAAGTTGTTGAATAACTTCAGCCAACTTTGTCACTTGGTGCTCTATGGGCTCTTCAGCCTTCTGCTCTAATCCGGTCATAGAGAAAAATGATATGTTGACTTCTTCTTCAATTCCTATCTACTTTGCGAGCATTTTCTCTTTCTCTTTTTGGATCTTCTCTCTGTCTTCTTCAAATTTTGCTTGGAGAGCATTCTTCTCTTGTTGCGTGGCTTGGAGTTGTTCAATAATTTCCTCCTGTGCTTTCTTTAGGGCCTGGATGGCCTGTGCTTTTTCATCCTGAGTATGTCGAAGGCGTACTTTGACTATATCAACAATCTTACAGAGATGAACTGATTCATCTCCCACTTCTATTGTTCCTTCTGGAAGAGGTGCAATAGAGATTGCTTGGCTAAACTGGAGTGCTTGTTGTACTCCTTGGAGTGCGATCTCAATTTGGCTATACATTCATTCCTGCTTTGCCTCCTGCTTCGCCTCCTACTTCGCCTCCTACTTCTCTATGATTTCCTTTGAAGCATCATTGGCTGCTGCAACAATGAAATCAAATTCATCCAATGTGAGGGAAGTTTTCATCTTGGTTACAGGGGTTCTTGGTTTCTTTCTGGAGGAAGATTTCAGAGGTGAGACCTTCCTTTTCTTCGATGAGTCTTCTTCATCCCTAGGCAGTGGTACTTCGACTTTTCGAGTTTTTGTACCTTCTTCATCTGGTGTAATGGAAGCCATCCTTACAGATAGGCTGTTAACATCCTGGATTTCTTCAGTCTTCTTCGTCATGTTTTCTTTCATTGTCTTACTGGGGCCAAGTGTATCCTGCGCAGTTTCGAGGCTGTTGATATCATACATTTTTGTGGGGTCTGCTGAAACAAGGAGGTCCATCGACCATTCCTTGGTGATCTCTTCCAGGTCTTCTTCTGTCAGCTTATAATAGGACTGAAGTTGTTCTTGGTGCTCATCAACGCGTGGGGTTAGGTATATAAAGTGGCATTCCACGCTGAACTTTATCAGAGGTCGGAATATCTGTAAAGTGTTCGGGGTTATGGGTGGTTCACTTCTTATGGATGATTTCAATTGGTTATAGTACACGTGGAAAGTGACATTCGATTGTCATTACTTTCTCATGTCGTTTGAGTACCATAATGTACTAAACTTCATAGCTAGTGGCTCAAAGGGGTCAAGGTCCGGGAAGGTTGCACCTTTCGGTAGCTCCCATGCAACAAAAGAGATCAGTATCAGGAGTCAACTAAAATGGAATTCATGCCCCTAATATTGGGCTTATCTGCAAACAATCTCCAGTTGATTCACTAGGTACTTCTCCCAGTTCATCTATAGTCCCTCTACGCACTTTCATGCGAGGTCAAATACAAAGTCAGATACTTGTGTTGGTTCCGTTGTATTCTAGTTGGTTAGGATACTCGACTCTCACCTGAGAGACCCGGGTTCAATTCCTGGCAACAGAACCATTTTTTGGCATAGGGGAAAACCTAGGGTTCAACGCTACAACAACGCACCAAAAAAACCCTAGCTACCGACCCTTTCGGCAATACCTGTGAAGCAGATGAAGTCTCACTTGAGGTAGAGGCAGGGGTGGTTGCAAGACTCAGGTGTCTGCAACCTTAGCTGGGACACAGATCTGTGATTATAACACTTAGAAATCACTTAGAATATATTATTCATCAATATTCAACCCTTATGATACTTCGCAAATAGCACAGAGCATCACATTATGTACTTAGATCTAAGATAATTCAACACTTAGCCACAACAAGATAGGTTAGATTCGGCAGATCAATCATTAAGCATATTACATACCATATCTAACATTCATTCATATCTCAGAAGCACAAAGCATAAATAGATCTATCTAAACACATAAAAGCACTTAGCAAAGAAAGAGGCGAACACATCAAGTCGAGTCACAAAGCACAACACACACATTTACCATGGTTCACCCCCACCCTGGGGCTACGTCCACACAGTCTTCTTCTTTATTAGATTCAGTTAATCAAGTTACAACACAGAGCCATCTGAATCCCTTTTCGCATAGGACAGAAGATCTGCATAGCTCACTAGATCCTTCCTCCTTGCACTACAACACAAAGCCTTCTACAATCTCTCACAGGGACTTGCACTCGGCTCTGCAAGACTTACACAAAATTCACAAAGCCTTGTTCACACAGATTCAACCCTTGGCACTTAGCCTACATCACATAGATATATCATCCGTTTTCACTAAGCAATCACACCTACTTCACATCTACTTCATATTTATTTATACATACAAAAGTGGACCTAAGCATGGGTAAACCCACGGGTCGACATCCCTTTCCCATTACATTATCCCCCAAAACCCAAAAAGAACCCAAAAAGGGGTCTAGCTTCCATGATTTCCGCTTCGCGTTGCGCTCCATCTTTGACAAGCTGTCAAAGTCCCAAAAACGGTCAAATATGACCAAGTGTTCCTCAAAACTTGGTCAAGGGCCAATAGAAGGACGAGGTACAGAGGAATCCCTACAAATATTGTGTACCTAAATTTTCCCCCTTATCCCCTAACTTATGAGAAAATTCACGAATGGAATAAATCCCATATACATATTTCATGTGGTAGGGAAGCTTGTGGCAGATGCTAAGAGCGTCATTATTATTGTTTTCTATATTTTCTATATATTTTTTTTCTAACTTATTTTCTATTATTTTTGGCACTGTGATTTCTTTGATGAGAAGAATTTGCAAAAATTATTCATACAAATGAAGTAAGTTAAATTAATACTCTCAATTTATATATGAAAGAGAGTGTGAGAGTGTGAGAGGGAGAGAAAGGAAGACATAGGGGTTGGTAGAGAGAGAGAGAGGGGGGGGGTAGAGAAAGAAGGAGGTAGATAGAGGTAAAGATAGAAATCCCTATGAATATTTTGTACCTAACTAATCCCCCTTATGATCCCTTAACTTATGAGAAAATTCATGAATGGAATGAATCCCATATACAGATTTTAGGTGGTAAGGAAGACCGAGGCACATGCTAATAGTGTCATTATTATTATTTTCTATTATTTTGGGCACTATGATTTCTTTTATGAGAATAATTTGCGAACATTATTCATATAAATGAAGTAATTTAAGTTACTCACAATTGAGATATGATAGAATTTGTTAGAGGGAGAGAGAGGAACACAGAGAGGGGGGGTAGAGAGAGAGGAAGATAGAGAGGGGTGTAGAGAGATTGGAAGACATAGAAGGGGGGTAGAGAGAAAGTGTGTGTGTGTGTGTGAGAGAGAGAGAGAGAGAGAGAGAGAGAAGAGAGACCGTGAGTGATATGGAGAGATAAGGAGGGAGGGAGGAGGTAGAGAGAGAGGGAGGTATATAGAGGTGGAATGGAAGATTGATGAACATGATAATAGTATCGTTAAAAATGAAAAATATATCTCTTGTTGGCTCTCTCCCTCCCTCAAATATTTCTCTCCCTCCCCCCCTCCATGCATAAGAATCTACCTCCACTTTGGCCCTAGACCCATCTAACCCTAGTACCCCGCCTATACCTAACCTATATTAACCCCATCCCTCCCACACTCGATCCCAGCTAAGATCCTTATGGTTTCACCTCTTCCTAGGGTCCCGAAAAAAACCCCTAAACCTTCAACCTATATCTCTAACCATTTCCCTATGCCTCAAATCACTTTCAATTATAAGCCCCCAGGTCCCAGTTGTTCACCATGGGGCTTGCATAATATTAACTGAGACAAATATTGAGAGACCAACCATGACCGCAACCTCGATCATGGCTGCATTTAGATGTGTTAAACGAATAAGACGAAGAAATACCTATGACTCTTTCGTACATGAATTATCACCCTTATCCCCTTAACTCATGACAAGATTCATGAATGGAATGAATCCCATATACAGATTTCAGGAGGCAGGGAAAAATGAAGCATGTTCTAAAAATGTCATTAAAAATGAAATAAATGACTCTTGTTGGCTCTCTCCCTCCCTCCAATTATATCCCTCTCCCCCTCCATGCATAGGAACCTACCTCCACTTCAGACCTATACCCTAATATATAAATTTAAAACACATATTAAATACAAATACGTGTTTAAATTATATTGCAAACAAACAACAAATACAAAATAAACAAAATGTAAAAAAGATAAAATCTATAGATTTCAAACATAAAAAAATGCTATGGCCCCAAACCACGCCCAAATAAACGCTCTCCCAAACTGGTTGACGAGTTCATTGTTCGACCCCACCTGCTAGTAAGGAGAGTGTGCATAGGACCAACTCACTGAAACTTGCAATATTGGATTGACCCCACCTGCCAGTAAGGAGAGTGTACAGAGGATCAAACCACTAAAACTTGCATTGGATTGACCCCACCTTCCAATACAGAGTTTGTGAAGAGGAGAAACCCGATGACATTTGCATTGGATTGAAACCTTCCAATAACTACAATGCACAAAGGAGTAGAACAGGATAAGGTGAGACCGACCCCACCCGTGTTTCAAAGGGATCAACCCGATAATGTCGTTGGTATGTAGCCTCATTGTTGATGTAGATAGAGAATGTAGATCTTGTAGTTGTTTGTTCCATATTAAATGGTTCACAATGATTATGTTTGAGTTCCATTCACTTCAAGTTTTCCATGTCATTCACTTGTTAGTTTAGGTTCAATACCCTGTATATTGCATCACTTTGCATTTTTTGTACGCACAACAAAGAGAAAATAAGGTTTGAAACGAAAATTCAACAGACATGATCGAACCATTCATATAGATCCAAGATCGATGGTCTCAACTTATTTCGTCCATTGAAAGTGCACACTGGATAACAAGGGGTCAGATACCTAAATTCATAACCATTGTATTAATGGGTGATAACGTGTCATAACCTTATTCATTTTGGTACACATTGGTGTTATTATGAAACCACTTTAGCTCGCCCCCTAAATGCACAAATTCATGGCAGGTGCCATGGTGATGTAAGCCAAATAAATAATGGGTTGTGTCAATGTAATCCAAAGAATTTAAAAAAAAATTAAACAATTACCCCCGACGAAAATGAGGTAAACACACATGGTAAACATTTTTATGTGTACAATAGACTCCAATAAAAACAGTCAAATTCTCCTTCGACAAATAAGTTCAGGCAGTGTTCTCATTTCCTTATTTCAAATGTGTTTGTGTTGTTTAAAATAAAGATATATGGAGAAAGGTAGTCAATATTTTTCCCCTGAAAGTAATCAAATGGACACTCAATCAAACCCTATCCAAATCTGACCATCTAAGAAAATGACTATATATGATGACCACTTGGAGAAAAGGGAAAGGGATGTTTTTTACCTTACATTGTTTTTCCGTGACCTTCACCAATTAATTCAGAGAGCCTAGGATGATGCTAACAATGGTCGAAACTACTTGAACTTATGGGAATCGAGCCTGGCCAAATCATTTGTTCCACAAACGTATCACTTTCCATAATTATTCAATTGGTGTGTTGTTAGTTACCAGGTGGATAGGAAACAAATAATTTTTGTACATGATTCTAGGATATGCTGTGACATAAGTAAAGAATTGATTTCCCAACTACTCCAAATTTCAGACCATGTTGTATATGAAACCCTGGATGATGATGAGCGTAACTCTAAGTACAAATAAGTATCATAGTCTAAAAGAGAGAAGTTGTTGAGTAATCTATTAGCCCTAGATGCCCCATTACCAAATGGTCCACATCCTTTCAAATACAACATCTTCCGTGAACTAACCAGGCATGATATCGCCATGATTTTTCATATTTTAGGCTATGAACATGATAAAGCACTGGATGAGACCATTTTAGGGTTGTTTTTTGTATTACTTCCACTAGAGTCAATCACCCTCACAAAATTTAATTATTTTTAGTTCATACGGGAATTCATAAACTTCCAATTGTCAAATTTACATATCACTAAGTCTTTTAGGTACCAGGCCTACTTGGTGCACCTAATGTTATTCATTAATTCTTCCTTTTTTTAGATATTTGGGATCAAAACAATAGATGATTCAAGGAAAACCAAGCCATTAATTGAGTGGAATTAGGAGGTGAGGAAAGAATACTAGAATAAAGTTTTCAACCTTTATGTAAACAATTTCATGAGTGCATGCTACATTCTACTCCATGGAAATCAACATCCTAGGATGTTTTGTGTTTTTAAAAAGATATTGTAGCTAAGAAAATATACCAAATTAGAATATTTGTACCTAGCTAAGGATCATACCATCATTAGAGTATATGGTTTTGAGAAGGAGCCATAAAATCTAGAAAGTTTCATAACTCCAATAATATTTTCTTTGGAATACATCATACAAAGGCTCATTTCATATCAATTTCATTTTCCCCAGCAGAAGTAGGACATCACTTTCAAGCTGCCTCAAGAGGTTAGCCCTTTCTTGGTCAATCTTAGAACTGCTTTATCTTTTACAAAAGAAATGTTACAATAGATGGATTTTGAAAAAGGAAGTAAATGGGTGTATGACCCACATGGTGTGATTGTAGCTAGAAGGCCCATGTACAATCATCTACCAAATCCTGTAGTGGAAAGAATTGCTAACCTAGATTCATCAGAAAACATTAAGAAAATTCTACAGGAGGATGCCCAAAATCAAACTACCACTCAGTCAATGGACCAATCCAATGTAATTTAGACTCCTCAAAATATATACTTACAAATTGGAAAGAGGAAATTTTCATACATGCATTTTGAAATGGATATTGATGACCAGTGGAGTGAGCAACTAAGAAAAAATACTAAAGGTGATGAAGAATTAGAAATAGAGGGATTCTTAGCTGAGTTTACAAGAGAATGGAAGGGTATATTACAAATCATACAAGGATCAAGTGAAGCTAGTTCAAAGGATCAAGTGAAGCTAGTTCAAAGGATCAAGTGAAGCTAGTTCATCCTACTATCACTATTGAGCCTCTCACTTCAGCTCTATTATAAACATTATAAGTTTCATAGACCTCTATAGTTGAAGGAACCTCTAATAAGTATCCCTCACTCTTTTCAAAGTATTTGGATATAAAGAGAAAAAATCAAAGGACGAAAAAGGAATTGTATCCTTGGTCTTAGGGAGAAAAAACAACTGATCTGTTTTGGGTTACCAATAGGGTATATTCAATTTGGATGTACTAGAGTCAAAGGTATGTAATCCTGTTTTTCTTGCAGATTACAAAGTCACTCAAATGAGAGTAAATCTTGGGGTTATCCACCATATGGATATGAATGAATTGCATCATCAAACAAGAGATATCTTGTAAAGAGGGGTCTTTCAATCCTCTACCAGTGAGAGGAATATGCAAAAAATGGTAATCAAAATAGTGAAACAATTGAAGAAGGAGAGGGTAGCCACTAAATCCAATATAATTCATATTAAAGAGTTGGAGAGGAAGATTATTTCCCTAGGATTAGATCCTAAAAGTATGACTCTTATAGGAGAAATAATCAAAGAGAAGGGTAATGAGATTAAGATCCTTAAGAAAAAGATAAATTTTCCTGATGTACAACATGTTCAAACCTTGGAGCTATAGGCTAGTCATGAGGAAAAGGAGCAGGATTACCAACAATAATTAGAAAAAGAAATATCAAAGAATGTCTACAAGTTGAAATTAAAACCTTGAAAGAGCAACAAACTTAGTGATTGCAGGTATCCAAGTCAGCTACAGTGAAAACTACTCTGTTATACCTAGAAGAGGGATTATAAAAAATCATGGCTGATTTGAGTGTGAAGGAGATAGAGTTGGACACTGTGACAAACCATCTCAAAAAAAGAGATGCTTGTTGGGTCGCCAAAGTACCATCTTTTTACCAACCTTTCACTTCACTTTCAATTCACTTTCACTTTAGTTTTAACCATATTCCTCTTTCCCATACCCTTACATTAAACCATTTTCATGATTACATGGGTTTTAGACATATTATTTTCCAATGCATCTATTTTAGTGTTTTTGAGTGAATTT
>SNQJ01S0262429.1:12162-22182 GCA_010110895.2 Picea sitchensis | reverse complement strand
AATGAACTATGCTCATAGTCCTTGACCATGGCTTCCAAGAGGTCTTCATCAAACAAAAGAATAATTCTCTAGAAAGAATCCATGTCAAGAGACTCTGTTGGGGTAACGGGGGAAATATCGTGTTCCAAAACCCCTATTGAAGGGGTCACCATGTAAACTACCAGATATAAAGAAGAAGAGAATATAGTGAGAGAATCCTTCTTATTAGTAGTTTAAGGAATGAGACTTGATACCACATAATTACCCTATGGCACGAGGGATACCGCTTTTATATCAGGGACAATCAGGGAATTCAGATGGTTGACAGTTAGATCAAGACTAATGAACGAAAGTTGGTCAATGGTCACAATGTTTCCATTATGAGGGACATACATCACTCGAAAGAGTGTGGACAGAACAAATTTCATAGCATAAACATAGTCCCACCCAAGGAGTAAATTAAAGTCCAAGGGGCCTTGGACTACCATAACATTGATACAAACAATTTTCCCTCCTAATGTAATGGGAAACTTAGGAAGGATCCCTAAAGTTTCACTGAATATTATATTAAAGGCCAACAAATGATGGGTAACTGTCATATGCTGAGGGGAACCCAAATATTTCCAAGAGGCGGAGGATAAAATGCTAACAAAAGCGCCTTCATCAACAATAGTGTGATTTATTGTCGTATTTCTAACCTACACAGTGATTTGGAAAGATAGGTAGGAATGAAGGTGAGACTGCACCAGACATTTCCAATCAAAGGAAATGACCTTAGTACTTGGAGGGAGTTCAATTGAAACGGGTGAAATTTCCCCTTGTCCGGAGAAATCTGAAGCGACAAGAAAAACCAAATTGGTATCCTCTTCACTCTCGAAGGGAAGAGTGTTATCGACCAATGATTGAATCATACCAACCACTTTATCAACCAACTGTTGGGTGGGAGAGGACTCATGGGAAGCAACTGGAGGCTGTTGCCGGGAAACAACAATGTCTTCCAACAATTGTGAAGCTTCATCCATACGATGAAAAAGGTAGGTGCATTTCCCCGCATAACTAGCAATGAATCATGAATTTACCTTTTTTCCCCCAACCGTATGATCACTGGTTGATGGGCTGTAACCAACATGACTTGTAGCGGCTGGCGACACGAGTTGTTGAAAACTCGTTGACCATGCTTCTAAGACATTGGGAATACCAAAGTAATGGTTAAGAAGGTGGTCACCCTTACAAAGTATGCAAGGGAATTTGGGTTTTCGACCTATGTTGGTCGGCTTTGCAACATTATCAACTCTCACCACAATGGCTGATTGATTTCCCCTTTAATTTTCTTAATTTTCTTATTTTTCTTCTTCTTCTTCTTATCCTCTTGGTTAATAGCATCGAGGATTTCACCAAGCGAGAAAGAAGAAAGGGAAGAATACGTGACACATGAAGAAGGAAAAGGGTCAACATGATGTTCTTGAGGTGGAGAGCTTGCTTGGGCAACAACAATGACATTGAGGATCATAGAAGTGGAAAAAAACCATACTGCTATCCCCACATTGAAACCGAGAAGAGTTAATGTAGAAATGTAGGGAGATCCAATGTTTCCAAAATAAGAAAAAACATAAGCTTCTTCGTAAAATGGGATCCCTTGGTTGGTAGCCTTAGGAACTATTTCCATGGATGCAGATTCAACCCAGGGTCTGCTCAACGTGAAAGAGAACACACTATCAAATTCCCTACAAGATAAGAGAAAACAAACAATGCCCGTATGATAGGGAGAAAGGAAGTAAGGATCTTTCGGAGATGGGAGGTGAGTCCGTCAACGAATAAATGAAAAACAATTACGATAACCTTCACGCAAAAATACCCCAAGATGCAAGTAATATCCTGCACACAAATACCCTCTTGGTTCGCTGAAGTGGAGATTGAAATTTTGTCTCAAGTACCAAAAGGAATCTTCCTTGCAGAAGGAACCCCCCTTGCAATCACCTGTGTGGAATCATAGGAGAGGTTACTATTTTTACCAATTCACAATGAATGGTTGGGGGGGTATAGTCGATAGTGAAGACTAGAAAATGGTCATGGGAATGCCAGACACAAATCCGCAACCCAGAAAATAAGAATAGGTGGTGTCACCCTGAGGACCTGCCACTCTTCAAAGCCCCCAACTTGAAATAGTCCCACTAGGCAATCATAAGAGGCAAAAACTCAACCAATTGCTTCGCTTGACCTTATGTTTGACTCCTATGTGAGAGGATCTTTTTCGACTAACGTTAATTGCTACTACTGGATTTTTCTCTCTCTAGTATTCTATAGTCTCGTTTTTGTGGCTTTGAAGAGTTAACTCTCTACCCTACTATCAAGACCCTAAAATCCTAGACTTGTTGGTTTGCTATAAAAGAAAACAAAGTCTAACTGATTTTAGATTATGTGCCTCGTTCTTTTTAATGGATGTTTCTTACTCAATAGGATATACGAAGATGAAACTAATGGTGTGATGACTCGACTCCAAAACCATGCAGAAATAATGAAATGCAAAAGATCTTATTTTAATCAATTCTATCTGAGGAAAGGAGAGGAGCTATTTTACCTTTTTAACACAAATAAAATGCTCAATACAATGCAACTTTTGCTTTTCCAAAAATGTCAAAGTTCAAATACAAGACAAGCTCTTTAAAATGTATACCAATCAAAAAGTCCACCTATGAAAGTAGAATGCACAAATTTTTGTTTTCTTCTTTTCAAATTACATGAAAACTCAACATAGACTCTTTTTTTTCTTTTGCTTTCAATCAAAATGAAAGAACTCAATGACACTCACAAAGGATCCCAAAACAAAAGAAGGTGAAGAAAACAAGCACTCAAGGAGTAAAAGAATCTAATAACAAGAAATGTTTCAATGCTCGTTCAAACAAGAACTCAAACATGCAAAGTAAAGGAAAAATCATTGTATGAAACCTCAAAGCTCAAGTAGCAAAAATAAAATATTGTTGCCAAGTTGCCACAAGTCCAAAAGAGCTCAAGAGTATGCTTAAGAGAGTAGAAGTTTTCCCAATAAAAGAGGAACGAGAGACTCAAAAAATAAGGCTTAATGCAACATAAACAACCTCGAAATCAAAGAAAAAGATCCCAAAACAATCAAGTAAAACACTTAGAAGGTTTTGGAATCAAAGAGATAAAAGTTTGAAAACCTACATTTGATGAGGACCAAACTACTGATATCAAAGACTGAGCCAAATGATCAAGTTATCCTAGGACAATCACGAACACTTGTCAATTTGAAGGATTTGAAAATTCAAAAGAGGCAACAAACATGTGATAATCACTGAACTTCAATCAACCAAAGCCACAATCAAGCATGGAGGATTATAATGTAAAGGTATGAGAGAAAACACTGACAAAAAGGAGGAAAAATAGGCTCCAAATTCACCTAGAACAAGGTTTATCGCCTCTGTAACCATGAAGAAAGGGCTATGATTAAGAGTTCATCACTCCCAATACATTGACAGGGAGGGATAATCAGGGTTTCATCACTTTGTACTCCCTTATAATGGGGCGATGGAGATTGTGAAGTGGTGAAAAAACTCAAACTTTACCCAGATATGAGATAGGATCAAGTGTTTGGCTTAGAGAGCTTCCCAATGATGATGTGGGAAGGGGAGAGATCAAATAAAATCATCAAAATCAAAATATCAAGTGACAAACAAGACTCAAAAAGATAGAAAAACACCACAGAAAGACTAAAGAGAACTATCCCCAATGGAGTCACCAATTTTCTGTTATGGTAAAGTCTCCCCTGCGAATAGGTTAAACCCGCCTTGGATCAAGACCCCTCTTTGATCCAAGACAAAAGGAAACAAATGGTGTACTATTTACCTCCTAGATCTATTTCAACAATTAGAATGAGAAAAGAGAGATGGATGACTTACCTTTTTATATCGGTTGTCCTTGCTGCTCCAGCCTTTGACCTTGATGTCCAAGATCCTAGGTGCAAGAAAAGACCTGCAAGGAACAAAGCGGAACCTCTTTCTCCCACATTATATTGTTAAATAAAAACAGATCTATCTATGATGAATTTGACAACAATAGACATGGATATATTGAACACATAGGCATGAGAGTAATATGACAAGTTATGTATTAATGGAAAGCAAATAATAGTGAAACACTTACAATCTCAATCTTGATGTTGTAGCAGCTCCTCCACGATTTCCTTTCTAGCCCCTTGGATCTCACACAATCATAAGTATGATGCTCTCATTTCTCCTCCTCTCTTGAATTCCTCAATATCAGAAGTATGATACTCTCAAATCCACCCCCCCCTTCTTGAATGCCTTAAGATAAAAAGTATGACACTCTGAAATTCTCTCTCCCTTTTCACTCAAGCATGGCCTCCATTATATAGGCATTGAGGCATTACAACCATAGGATAGTTTTGAGGAGAGGATGTGATCAAATGAGGATTTGGATGAACTAACAAAATTGACCTTTCCTTGAATAGGAGATTGCTCAAACCAATCCATTAACCAACTGAGATCTCTCAGAAATAGGCTCACAAATCAAGGCATGATGGTTGCAACTACTTAATCGCCCCCCATAACCGTGCACAAGATGATGAACATGGGATTATTTCTCCCTATGACACTTTTGGGGAGCGATGATCAAGGTTTTATCCCTCCTTGTATATGGGAAGGGGGGCGATGAAGCTCAAACTATTGATATTATGGTAGCTGCAGGAGGTATTAACCGCCACGTGTAACCCTGACAAGAATAGAATATTCTGGGAAGCAAGAAGAAAACCTAAAGAATTGGACATAACCCTAGAAGACAAGTCGACTAAAGAAAATAATTTAATATTGAGTCTTTAGCCTCCAGAAAGAGAAGTCAGCCCATAAAGCTAAGAAAGAGCAGTATAAATACAGTATGCTAGAGCTTATTTGTACACACACAACTCGCAACTGCAGAAATCTAGTGCGCACTAGAGAAATATAGTAAGTGTGAAACTCTGGAGAATAGCTGCAGCTACAACTACTGCAACTTGTATTATTCGGTTTTAGGCTTGGACTTTCTCTTGGTTATGGTTTGGAATTTCTGCCTTGTGCACTGGCTCTGGAGAGAGGTACACTACATTGATTGGCTATTAGGCCTAGGGTTTTCTTCCAGAATGATTCTCTGTCAAGGTTAAGGTGCTCGAGGGTGGCTTTGGCCTATGGTTGGGTGACAATATTGCTATATTGTCTATGGTTAAACAAGAACACCTACTTTTCTAACAGGTTATGGGCCCACACTATCTTCGGACAGTCTAACTACTGGAAGATATATTGGGAGGATTTTCTTAGTTACAATTGGAGTTGCAGTCAAAGGTTTTGTTGCAACAACAAAACCCTAACCTTGTTGTTGAGGAACCTTAAATGAAGAGATTGACCTACTTTTGGGATATCCTAGTGCACCCTAACCTGGCGCATCTCCTGGTGCTCTCAACACGCTAAGACATAAAGTTTAAGTTTTTGGTCAATGTCAAAGGTTGACCAAGTCAAAACAATCATGACTTACTCTATGAAGTCAAAAAAAAAGATAGAAGGGGATTCTAACTTTAGAGCATGGAAGACAAGGATTGACCTCATGCTTGCCAAGAATAAAGTGTTAGATATCGTGAAAGGAAATATCGCAGAACCACAGCTTGAAAAAGGAAAAGAGAAGGAACCTCATAACGTTGCAATTAAGGAGAAGTTCAAGGACAATGACATCAATGCCATGAGTATCATAGTGGACTTTGTAAAAGACCACTTGATACCATACACCACTCATCTTGACTCATATAAGAAGATGTATGATGCCCTAACTAACCTCTTCCCAGTCAGAAACATTGGACAAGTAATGAGTTTGAAGAATGAGATCTGTGACATGAAAATGAATGATGATGACAACAAAACATCATACCTTGTGAGAATCTCTCAGTTAAGAGATCAACTACAAAATATTGAAGAAATCATTTCAGAGAAGGAGCTGGTAAATATAGTACCCAATGGTCTTCCCAAGACATGTGAAGCATTTTTCCACAAGCATGAACATAAGAAAGGAGTATCCCACATTTGAAGAACTTTGGACTTACTATGCACAAGAAGAATCAAGGATTAGCACAAAATATAAATTCCAAAAGAAAGATGATGATCAATCCTACACAACAAAGTTCGAGAAATTCAGGAATAAGAAGAAGTTTGAATCAAGGACGAAACCAAATCAAGAGAAGGATATGTCAAAAATACAGTGCTTCAATTGTTGAAAATATAGTCACTACAAGAATCACTGTCCCGAGTTAAAGAAAAGGAGAGAAACACATGAAGCAACAATTGCCAAATAAAAGAAACCCTAAAAGAAAGTCAAACAAGATGAAGCAGATTTCTTCTTCTAGTCAAGGTAACAATATTCTTCTGTAACATAGTCCTTGTACATACCATGTTTACATAGTTCATGTATATCTATTTCTTAGAAGATAAGATGGTCAATTAAACAACACCTATGGAAGAATAACAAGATAAGGATTACTATTTTGATGGTTACTAGTCAAGTAATGTATCTGAAAAGATGAAGTACGTTTACAATCCTTGGTAACAATTCCTGTGGAATATATTATATAAGCAACAACTTCCAGATAAGTCGAAATCAGAATCAAACTTGAAGAGACCCATAATAAGTCAACAATCAAGAGGAAATTAGAAAAAGACTTGTGGCACTTTGCAGAAGGAAATAAGGATGTAGACATAAGCATGGACTCTCTTAGATAGAGGGAGATGATTATAGAATTCCAAAAAGAAGGGCATGCATTCATACATGAAACAAGGATTAGGAGGGAGCTAATCCTAAATGATATGATCCATTGAAGATTATGAAGTATATGTCCATGTTCCCATTGAAAATAATAGCCATGATAAGCAACACACGTTCATAACAAGTCTTCTTCGAAAAGAAGCCTTAAAGTATTGTTAGTTATCCATATACATCCACGATCCTATGACGAAAGGAAGAAGTTGGAATCTTCAGGGCATGGAATCTATAGAAAACTCCATGGACCCAAGATCTAAAGAGAAACATGAGGAAGAACATGAATATTACAAGAAAGAAATAAAATCTAGAACAACCATTTATTATACCAAGAATCACAAGACTACCAGCTTGGTTTGAACCCACTAGAAGCAATCAAGCAGAAGAAATGGAAGTTATGATAAAGAACAATGTATGTAAGAAAATGTGAAAAAGACTTGTGAATGGAAGCATTGCGAGCTTTAGAGGTTCTTCCAGAAGGAGGGAGAAAAACTATAACGACAATTCATTAGTATCCATGGATTGGAATTTACATGTAAAAGACTGTTCTTCCCAAATAAAGCAAGTGAGAAAGAATCTTAGACCAGAAAGAGACCCATGTATGCAGATATAAGAAGACCTTGTATGGATTCAAACAACCTGATGTAGAGTATCTCATATACAATAGAAGCATGTTGAAAAATTTCTATAACAGGGATAACGTATCAAAATAGTTACTCATAAGTATGAGATGATGGATTGATAATCCATGGAAAACTCTCATGATGAAAAAATTAGTGATACTTGGATATGTTTCAGTTTGAGATTTTCCACAATGTCACGAGCTAGCAGGAAACAAAAGTGCTGAACTCGACCATGATATATTGTAATGATGAGAGCGATATGAATCCTTCATAGAAAACCAATGTTCCATGACAGACCGAAGTACATTGAGATCAAGCATTATATTTTCTGTGATGAAGTCCAGAAAAGAGAAGTGGTTCTCCAATATATTTCCACAAATGAGCAGATAACAAATATTTTGGTAAAGCCTCTGTCCAAGATGAAAAGTTTGATTACTTAAGAAACAAGATGGGGATCGTGGAGACGACTTCCTTATTGAAAAATGAAGAGATTATCCCCAAGTTGGGAGGGAGAACTGATGTGTTATTGATTTATGGAAAATCAATTTTCAGTTCGAAAAATGGTCTAGGATGAACAGTTCCTTTTCAGTTCAGAAAGCGGTTTGATATTTTTGACAGACAAGAATTTTCCAGTTCAGAAAATGGTCCAGATCGGACAATCATTTTCGTAATAAAAATGGTTCGATAGATTGCTGATGTACCATAGACAATGATTCCCCTTGTGGCCAATGTGGGGGAATGGTCTAGGACAATAATTCTTCTTGGTAGCCACTCTGAGTAGTGGTCAAGTAGAATGGTTCGCCTCGCCAGGAAGTCATTCTTTCGAAGTTCAAAATTGTGAGCAGTTTCGAAGAATGGTCCATTTTGGAGGTTGGTGTAGGACAACCATTTCCTCAGGAAATGGTCCGGACAATCATTCCATAGGGCTAACTCATTCTCTCCAGGTTGCACTATGATTAGTGCCAAAAGAATGGCCCAGTTAGTTAAATGGTCCAGGTTTATCAATTAGGGACAAACATTCCCTAGGGTAGACTCATTTTCTCTAGGTTTCACTATGATTAGTGCCAGAGGAATGACCCAGTTAGGTGAATGGTCCAGGCTCAGAAATCAGGGACAATTATTCTTCTATGCTTAAGAAGAATATTCAAGATATCCCATGGATGATGTTTTACCTTCTGCGAGAAGATGCTCTTCTAGATATCACATATGTGAGTGGAAGAATGGCCTAGATGACTCAGTTTGTATCATGATATTCTTATACAGGTTGATATCGGATGATATGATCATTGTGGAGACTGTATGTCTCTGGACAATAGTTGTATGCCATTTTGTTGGATGTGTTCCACTGTTTGTGACTATGTTTCACTTATCAAGTAGTCGTGTGCTACTTGGTGTGGTTTTGTACCACTAGATAGTAGTTGTGTACTACTATGGATAGACATAATTGTGTTCTATTGAATGACATTGTGATGATTTCCATGAAGACTATCAGTAGTTTTGAAAATGATTACTAGCTATATGGATAGTCAGTGTATGGACCAGGACAATTAGTCTTCTAGGACGTATGTTCGGATTAGAAGAATAGTCCTTGTAACCTATGGTGTGTCTTCCAACATCTGTTGGAACAATTATTCTTCTAGGACATATGTCCAGATTAGAATAATAGTTCTTGTATCACTCTGTGGAGTGAGTGAATTATTCAACATCATTACTAAGATGGAGTATGGATTAAAGAGATGATGCATTTGATGCTGTCATATGATACTGATAGTGATGATGGTGCTCATTATTTAATCATGAGATAGTCTGAGTGGCAATGATGAAGCTACCAGTTGAATGGTATGTTTGTGCTCAAGACCATTTCCTTCAATACCTCCCTAGCAAAGAGGGAGAGTTGATATTATGGTAACTGCAGGAGGTATTAACCTCCACGTGTAACCTTGACAAGAATAGAATATTCCGGGAAGCAAGAAGAAAACCTAAAACATTGGATATAACCCTAGAAGACAAGTCAACTAAAGAAAATAATTTAATATTGAGTCTTTAGCCTCCAAAAAGAGAAGTCAGCCCAGACAACTAAGAAAGAGCAGTATAAATACAGGATTCCAGAGCTCATTTGTACACACACAACTCGCAACTGCAAAAATCTAGTGCACACTACAGAAATTTAGTAAGTGCACAAGTCCGGAGAGTAGCTGCAACTGCAGCTACTACAACTTGTATTTTTGGTTTTAGTCTTGGACTTTCTCTTTGGTATGGTTTGGACTTTCTTCCTTGTACGCTAGCTCTGGAGAGAGGTACACTACATTGATTGGCTATTAGGTCTAGGGTTTGCTTCCAAAATTATTCTCTATCAAGGTTAAGGTGCTTGGGGGTGGCTTCGACCTTATGGTTGGGTGAAAATATTTCTATATTGTTTATGCTTAAACGAGCACACCTACTTTTATAATACAAAAAAGGCCAAAATCTCAAGAAAAAATGTAGTATTTCGACCTCCAACTGATAGGTTTCCCTTCCAACTTGTCTAGGGGTCATGGCAAACATTTATTCATGGTGATGAAGTTGCAACACTTAAGTGCGATACTTGGTAAAGTGCGACACTTAAGTT
>SNQJ01S0262429.1:0-12152 GCA_010110895.2 Picea sitchensis | reverse complement strand
GCCTAGTTTCAATGATCAATTTCATTTTCACTCCATATGAGGGAGTAGGTGGAATCCGAGTACCGATTGAAGGTTCGACTGGTGGAGTGTCAATTTCTGGTAACTTCATTGTCCCTCCTTGTTCACCCATGTCCATGTCATATTTAGAGATGGCACCATGCGACTGAGTCTCTCCTGTCAGCTGTATTTCTAGTGACCTGAGCAATTCAACATCAGTAGTTATTTTGGCGTCCTAACTGCCCTCCCGAGGTTCCAATACAATTTCATTGGGAGCCATCGTAGATACTTCACATGGGATTTCCTCCTGGGTGATTACAACCGGAGATATCTGTGAAAATTCTGAGCCTTCATCATCATCATATATAATGATTAGGTCCACAATAATGGCTGGCACCCCTGTTCTGCTTGATACTCCTACTGGCCTTTTCTAAACTGCAACTGTTATCGGGGATCTCACCTTGACAATTTCTTCCCGATCGACAATTTCTGTTGGTGGAGCGCTACTTGAGTCATTTGTATCTACCTCCTGGTCGCTGATGTTGATTGGGGTAATCCTCAACGGTTCAATCAAAGGGTTATGGGGTAATCCTCAATGGTTCAATCAAAGATTTAAGTCGGGGACCTTTTTCTGCCCTTTGTATGGCTCTTTGGACTTCTTCCAGTAACAACATCTCCCTCCTTTGTGCCTCTACTGCTTCCACTATTCTTCTTTCGTCTTTGACCCATAGAGCTTCTTAAGATATTTGCTTTATTGCCTTGACCTTCTTGTCTAGGGACATTGCTTTGAACTTAATCATATTTAGATTGGCCCTTCTTTGCAGTACTTCCTCCTAGTCCTGGGCGCCTTCAGTGAAGATTTTGTCTTCAAAATTATCATGAGCATACGGCTAATAGGAGGATACCTGCACCGCGTGTTGAGGAACTAATCCCTTGGGATTGTGCTTGCGAAAGTGACCTGTATGAAACCAGTAATCGAGATCATTCAACCCCTCCTGTTTTGCATGCACATTGTCTCTGACCATGTAAAATCCTATGTGGAAACCATAGGGGATGAAAGCTCTCTTCTTGTCTTTGACCAGGGAGGCATTGTATCCTAGCAAGATGGTTTGGTAGAAGATCTCCCCCAAAATGAGGCAATCAGGGGAATGAACATGGAGAAGGTGGGTGCCGATAGCTCTGAACACTTTAATGCAAGTGCTAGTTTCTTTGAAGTACTAGTGGCCAACTTTTTCTATCATCTTCTTTTTCGCCACCGAAATCTAAGGAAAGTATTTTCTAAAGATGAGGAAGTAAACCCTGGCTAGGAAATCATCGCATATTAAACCATGTGATCTCTTGTATCTATTTTCCCACAATACGCTGAAATAGACATGTACAAACAATTCATAAATATGCTGGCTCAAATTCATACCTGCAAAAATGTTCCTTGTGCAAATTACATCCAACAAGTAGGATGCCATGTAGAAGGTTAGAACCTCTCTTTCCTTTGGTGTCCGACCCTGTGAAATATTTATACTGAGCTGCTTGGAGATAATGGCTCCCCAATTGAAGCCGCTCCTTGAAATTTCCATGGTGTATGATAAGGGCATCCATGCCTCTGAAATTTTGGAGCAATTCTTTTCTCCATATAACCGATAGATTAATGCCATCAGATACATGTATGGCTCTCGGAGATTTACTGTGTTGTACCAACTAGTGCTCCTATTTGTGAATTTATTGTCTTCTTTCCACCATGAGGCTAGCAATTGACTGGTATCATGAATCTCGTAGAATGTGACCACGAAGTCTATGTTTATCCTTTCCTCCGGGTCTCTGAGTTTTTAGTACTTCTGCACCTCCGTCGGAAGGAAAACACCAACAGACTCACCTTGTTCATTGTTTATGGTGCACTTTACCATGTCATCATGGTCAATTATCCATCCCAAGGTCTCGATGTAGGGAAGAACCGGGGTCCGACTAGCTACCCGATGCAGATTTGACCTCCGAATGTTTGGAAATACCTCATCATCCAATATTCAGACATCTTGATTGCTATGAGGCATGAAATCAGGGTAGTCCTCCTGACTAATTTTGTTGTACAGGTCGCACCAATGCGAGAGCAGCACTTTAGGCCTTATGGTCGCTTCTGTGTCAGTGAATTCTAGAGGCTGGATAACTACTTCTTGGTGGACGTGCGGATAATCGATTTCGTCTTTGAGGCGAAATCCAACTCCCTTGCAACACTCGACATAGATCTTTCCCCAACCTCTGTATCCTTTAGTTTGGGCGTCCTTGGTAAGCACCTGGTTGTCGGCTTTCTTGGAGGCATTTTCTCTTCCTTGAACAAGATTAACCCGGTTTAGAGTTAAAGATCAGTGGCAAGCTCTTCAACGTGCTCTCTCGCTCCTTCGACTGCTCTGGGGAATAAAATATTTGTGCATAGAATGGCGCGTTTGAATGTCTTTGTAATTTAAACATAGATCACACTTACCTTATCACATCAGTTCTTAAATTCAAGGTTGTAAATGTGTCCTGCACAATCCATCACTAAATCCAAACCATGCTCGAGATTAAATGCAATGCAAACTGGTGGCGCAAGAGTGGGTTACTTCGTAATTCATTGACAGATTCAAACTTCTACTTCCTAGTCGGTGCACATGATAGTAACGTGGGCTGAGAGAAACATTAATTGGCCTCTTAAATAAAAAAATACGATCTTTTCCTTGCTGAAAGTATCCCATCAAACTATCGACCCTTATCGTATTTTCAACACTGGTATGATCGACGTTGGGGAAGAAAGGCAGGGTCTTGAAATGGAAACAAAGCGTAGAGCGGTTACGATCGCTGATGTAGAATCTGGAAGGTTTCTATGAAAACCCCCTTCATAGGATGTCCTATCAGTCTACCAATAGAAAATGAGCGGATCGACGTCGACGCTTTTCTTTAATGTTTTCTTTTTTCATTGATACCTTTAGCCGAAAGCTTCGATGCCGATCCAAAAATCCGTACAATGCTGATGTGGAAACGCTGACTTGGAGATATGAACATGACACGGGGAACATCAAGAGATGACGCAGGGAAAACAGGGCGCGTTGTACAGACTGGTTACATGGAAAAGACACATGGCGGTTGATTTCGACCTTTCCATGGGAAACATTCCTTCAACATCGGTGATTTCCTTTATACATAAGTCTGGTTTCTGCACCATGTTCTACTGATGCTGACGTTGTAACGAGGATCGACGATCGACGATCAGTGAAGCGTTAAAGTGAAAATTTCCGTAGTTTCGTCTCTCCAATCCTACTGACGTCGAAGATGTGTTAGAGATCGACAATCGACGATGGCAATTTACTCTGTTTGTGATTTACCTCTCGAAACTTGCCGACGCCCAAGGGTATCAATGATGTTAAAGGACTATCCTATAGGCCAAATTTTGTCGATCGACGATTGCTAAAAGTTTTATATCGTGTACCTTTCGGGGTTATCATGCATTGTTTCTTAGAGAAAATTTAAATCCATCAAAACCAAAACAAAATGGCCGATGATAAGGTTTAATGACATAAAAGAAAGAAAATCCTTTCATCCATGATACAAACTTTGACTTTGAAAAATAAAAAGTGGTACCCAAAAATAAAAATATTTTCACAAATACTTTTAGGGTGTGTTGAGTGCTCAACAAGAGTCTGAAAAGAACTTAAAGAAGACTCTAGGGTTGTTCTTTTTCATAAATTTAGTCTCTCGAGCCCGAAAAAGTATAAAACAATACAAGGGAGAACTCTTCTAGTCGAGGTTGACTAGAGTATTCTTTTTTGTAATTAGTCCATTCGGTCCGAAAATGGGTAAACTTATACTGAATAGATGTCCTTTCAAATTGTTTTAATGAGCGTAAAAGGAAACAAACTCGCTTGGTAATATTTTCATGTTTAGAGAGTCTAAAAAGAGCTTAAATGAGACTC
This sequence comes from Picea sitchensis, assembly GCA_010110895.2. Classification (NCBI taxonomy): domain Eukaryota; kingdom Viridiplantae; phylum Streptophyta; class Pinopsida; order Pinales; family Pinaceae; genus Picea; species Picea sitchensis. The sequence continues at coordinate 8,217 of SNQJ01S0262429.1, read as the reverse complement.
CAAATAGTTCTTTTTCCATGTAGTTTTTACGAGCTCGAAAAAGTGATAAAAGTATACTCAACAACTTATTCTTATGTATTTATGAGCACAAGAAAGAACAAAGACTAAGCTCATGGTTATTTGTTTCATTTTTAAATGATCTTGAAACAAATAAATAAACTGTGTTTGGGGTTGGTTTAATTTTTAAACGAGTTTAAAACAGAGGATAAAACTGTGTTCGGGGTTGGTTTCATTTTTAAACGAGGTTGAAATAGAGGATAAAACTGTGTTTGGGGTTGGTTTCATTTTTAAATGAGGTTTAAATAGAGGATAAAACTATGCTCGGGGTTGGTTTCATTTTTTAATGAGATTGAAACCGAAAATGAACTATGCTTAGGGTTGGTTTTATTTTTAAACGAGCTTGAAACACAAGATAAAATTGTGCTCGTGGTTGGTTTCTTTTTTTAATGAGTTTGAAACTGAAAATGAACTATGCTCGGCATGATACCCATTGACGGGTTTATTCCCAATGTGATGTCCATAGGTTGGCACTTTGAGTTGTACCCATTGGCTGGTTTTTTTCCAAAATGATATCTAGAGTTTGGTACTTTTACCCCAACATGATTGACAAAAGATAGTGGCTTAACTCTAGTATGATTTCCAGAGGCTGGAGACATGCCCCCCAAGCTTCATTTCGTCCGCCAACGCTTCTTATACACCTGATTAGACCCCTGGTTACTAATAGAAATAGGTTCTCCAGAGAGGGAGGAATAAATATGATCAACTGACACAGGTGGAGGAAATGAAGGTTCATGTACTAGATCTAGTGGAAGACTCAACATTGGAGGGGGGTCTGTTTCATTTTTTAAGGAGCTTGACACGAATAATGAACTATGCTCATGGTTCTCTGTTTCATTTTTTAACGAGCTTCAAACAAAAAGTGAACTATGCTCATGGTTATCTGTTTAATTTTTTAATGAGTTTGAAACAGAAAGTGAACTATGCTCATGGTTATCTGTTTAATTTTTTAACAATTTGACACATAAAGCGAACTATGCTCATGGGGGCCTGTTTCATTTTTTAACGATATTGACATAGAAAATGAACTATGCTCATAGTCCTTGACCATGGCTTCCAAGAGGTCTTCATCAAACAAAAGAATAATTCTCTAGAAAGAATCCATGTCAAGAGACTCTGTTGGGGTAACGGGGGAAATATCGTGTTCCAAAACCCCTATTGAAGGGGTCACCATGTAAACTACCAGATATAAAGAAGAAGAGAATATAGTGAGAGAATCCTTCTTATTAGTAGTTTAAGGAATGAGACTTGATACCACATAATTACCCTATGGCACGAGGGATACCGCTTTTATATCAGGGACAATCAGGGAATTCAGATGGTTGACAGTTAGATCAAGACTAATGAACGAAAGTTGGTCAATGGTCACAATGTTTCCATTATGAGGGACATACATCACTCGAAAGAGTGTGGACAGAACAAATTTCATAGCATAAACATAGTCCCACCCAAGGAGTAAATTAAAGTCCAAGGGGCCTTGGACTACCATAACATTGATACAAACAATTTTCCCTCCTAATGTAATGGGAAACTTAGGAAGGATCCCTAAAGTTTCACTGAATATTATATTAAAGGCCAACAAATGATGGGTAACTGTCATATGCTGAGGGGAACCCAAATATTTCCAAGAGGCGGAGGATAAAATGCTAACAAAAGCGCCTTCATCAACAATAGTGTGATTTATTGTCGTATTTCTAACCTACACAGTGATTTGGAAAGATAGGTAGGAATGAAGGTGAGACTGCACCAGACATTTCCAATCAAAGGAAATGACCTTAGTACTTGGAGGGAGTTCAATTGAAACGGGTGAAATTTCCCCTTGTCCGGAGAAATCTGAAGCGACAAGAAAAACCAAATTGGTATCCTCTTCACTCTCGAAGGGAAGAGTGTTATCGACCAATGATTGAATCATACCAACCACTTTATCAACCAACTGTTGGGTGGGAGAGGACTCATGGGAAGCAACTGGAGGCTGTTGCCGGGAAACAACAATGTCTTCCAACAATTGTGAAGCTTCATCCATACGATGAAAAAGGTAGGTGCATTTCCCCGCATAACTAGCAATGAATCATGAATTTACCTTTTTTCCCCCAACCGTATGATCACTGGTTGATGGGCTGTAACCAACATGACTTGTAGCGGCTGGCGACACGAGTTGTTGAAAACTCGTTGACCATGCTTCTAAGACATTGGGAATACCAAAGTAATGGTTAAGAAGGTGGTCACCCTTACAAAGTATGCAAGGGAATTTGGGTTTTCGACCTATGTTGGTCGGCTTTGCAACATTATCAACTCTCACCACAATGGCTGATTGATTTCCCCTTTAATTTTCTTAATTTTCTTATTTTTCTTCTTCTTCTTCTTATCCTCTTGGTTAATAGCATCGAGGATTTCACCAAGCGAGAAAGAAGAAAGGGAAGAATACGTGACACATGAAGAAGGAAAAGGGTCAACATGATGTTCTTGAGGTGGAGAGCTTGCTTGGGCAACAACAATGACATTGAGGATCATAGAAGTGGAAAAAAACCATACTGCTATCCCCACATTGAAACCGAGAAGAGTTAATGTAGAAATGTAGGGAGATCCAATGTTTCCAAAATAAGAAAAAACATAAGCTTCTTCGTAAAATGGGATCCCTTGGTTGGTAGCCTTAGGAACTATTTCCATGGATGCAGATTCAACCCAGGGTCTGCTCAACGTGAAAGAGAACACACTATCAAATTCCCTACAAGATAAGAGAAAACAAACAATGCCCGTATGATAGGGAGAAAGGAAGTAAGGATCTTTCGGAGATGGGAGGTGAGTCCGTCAACGAATAAATGAAAAACAATTACGATAACCTTCACGCAAAAATACCCCAAGATGCAAGTAATATCCTGCACACAAATACCCTCTTGGTTCGCTGAAGTGGAGATTGAAATTTTGTCTCAAGTACCAAAAGGAATCTTCCTTGCAGAAGGAACCCCCCTTGCAATCACCTGTGTGGAATCATAGGAGAGGTTACTATTTTTACCAATTCACAATGAATGGTTGGGGGGGTATAGTCGATAGTGAAGACTAGAAAATGGTCATGGGAATGCCAGACACAAATCCGCAACCCAGAAAATAAGAATAGGTGGTGTCACCCTGAGGACCTGCCACTCTTCAAAGCCCCCAACTTGAAATAGTCCCACTAGGCAATCATAAGAGGCAAAAACTCAACCAATTGCTTCGCTTGACCTTATGTTTGACTCCTATGTGAGAGGATCTTTTTCGACTAACGTTAATTGCTACTACTGGATTTTTCTCTCTCTAGTATTCTATAGTCTCGTTTTTGTGGCTTTGAAGAGTTAACTCTCTACCCTACTATCAAGACCCTAAAATCCTAGACTTGTTGGTTTGCTATAAAAGAAAACAAAGTCTAACTGATTTTAGATTATGTGCCTCGTTCTTTTTAATGGATGTTTCTTACTCAATAGGATATACGAAGATGAAACTAATGGTGTGATGACTCGACTCCAAAACCATGCAGAAATAATGAAATGCAAAAGATCTTATTTTAATCAATTCTATCTGAGGAAAGGAGAGGAGCTATTTTACCTTTTTAACACAAATAAAATGCTCAATACAATGCAACTTTTGCTTTTCCAAAAATGTCAAAGTTCAAATACAAGACAAGCTCTTTAAAATGTATACCAATCAAAAAGTCCACCTATGAAAGTAGAATGCACAAATTTTTGTTTTCTTCTTTTCAAATTACATGAAAACTCAACATAGACTCTTTTTTTTCTTTTGCTTTCAATCAAAATGAAAGAACTCAATGACACTCACAAAGGATCCCAAAACAAAAGAAGGTGAAGAAAACAAGCACTCAAGGAGTAAAAGAATCTAATAACAAGAAATGTTTCAATGCTCGTTCAAACAAGAACTCAAACATGCAAAGTAAAGGAAAAATCATTGTATGAAACCTCAAAGCTCAAGTAGCAAAAATAAAATATTGTTGCCAAGTTGCCACAAGTCCAAAAGAGCTCAAGAGTATGCTTAAGAGAGTAGAAGTTTTCCCAATAAAAGAGGAACGAGAGACTCAAAAAATAAGGCTTAATGCAACATAAACAACCTCGAAATCAAAGAAAAAGATCCCAAAACAATCAAGTAAAACACTTAGAAGGTTTTGGAATCAAAGAGATAAAAGTTTGAAAACCTACATTTGATGAGGACCAAACTACTGATATCAAAGACTGAGCCAAATGATCAAGTTATCCTAGGACAATCACGAACACTTGTCAATTTGAAGGATTTGAAAATTCAAAAGAGGCAACAAACATGTGATAATCACTGAACTTCAATCAACCAAAGCCACAATCAAGCATGGAGGATTATAATGTAAAGGTATGAGAGAAAACACTGACAAAAAGGAGGAAAAATAGGCTCCAAATTCACCTAGAACAAGGTTTATCGCCTCTGTAACCATGAAGAAAGGGCTATGATTAAGAGTTCATCACTCCCAATACATTGACAGGGAGGGATAATCAGGGTTTCATCACTTTGTACTCCCTTATAATGGGGCGATGGAGATTGTGAAGTGGTGAAAAAACTCAAACTTTACCCAGATATGAGATAGGATCAAGTGTTTGGCTTAGAGAGCTTCCCAATGATGATGTGGGAAGGGGAGAGATCAAATAAAATCATCAAAATCAAAATATCAAGTGACAAACAAGACTCAAAAAGATAGAAAAACACCACAGAAAGACTAAAGAGAACTATCCCCAATGGAGTCACCAATTTTCTGTTATGGTAAAGTCTCCCCTGCGAATAGGTTAAACCCGCCTTGGATCAAGACCCCTCTTTGATCCAAGACAAAAGGAAACAAATGGTGTACTATTTACCTCCTAGATCTATTTCAACAATTAGAATGAGAAAAGAGAGATGGATGACTTACCTTTTTATATCGGTTGTCCTTGCTGCTCCAGCCTTTGACCTTGATGTCCAAGATCCTAGGTGCAAGAAAAGACCTGCAAGGAACAAAGCGGAACCTCTTTCTCCCACATTATATTGTTAAATAAAAACAGATCTATCTATGATGAATTTGACAACAATAGACATGGATATATTGAACACATAGGCATGAGAGTAATATGACAAGTTATGTATTAATGGAAAGCAAATAATAGTGAAACACTTACAATCTCAATCTTGATGTTGTAGCAGCTCCTCCACGATTTCCTTTCTAGCCCCTTGGATCTCACACAATCATAAGTATGATGCTCTCATTTCTCCTCCTCTCTTGAATTCCTCAATATCAGAAGTATGATACTCTCAAATCCACCCCCCCCTTCTTGAATGCCTTAAGATAAAAAGTATGACACTCTGAAATTCTCTCTCCCTTTTCACTCAAGCATGGCCTCCATTATATAGGCATTGAGGCATTACAACCATAGGATAGTTTTGAGGAGAGGATGTGATCAAATGAGGATTTGGATGAACTAACAAAATTGACCTTTCCTTGAATAGGAGATTGCTCAAACCAATCCATTAACCAACTGAGATCTCTCAGAAATAGGCTCACAAATCAAGGCATGATGGTTGCAACTACTTAATCGCCCCCCATAACCGTGCACAAGATGATGAACATGGGATTATTTCTCCCTATGACACTTTTGGGGAGCGATGATCAAGGTTTTATCCCTCCTTGTATATGGGAAGGGGGGCGATGAAGCTCAAACTATTGATATTATGGTAGCTGCAGGAGGTATTAACCGCCACGTGTAACCCTGACAAGAATAGAATATTCTGGGAAGCAAGAAGAAAACCTAAAGAATTGGACATAACCCTAGAAGACAAGTCGACTAAAGAAAATAATTTAATATTGAGTCTTTAGCCTCCAGAAAGAGAAGTCAGCCCATAAAGCTAAGAAAGAGCAGTATAAATACAGTATGCTAGAGCTTATTTGTACACACACAACTCGCAACTGCAGAAATCTAGTGCGCACTAGAGAAATATAGTAAGTGTGAAACTCTGGAGAATAGCTGCAGCTACAACTACTGCAACTTGTATTATTCGGTTTTAGGCTTGGACTTTCTCTTGGTTATGGTTTGGAATTTCTGCCTTGTGCACTGGCTCTGGAGAGAGGTACACTACATTGATTGGCTATTAGGCCTAGGGTTTTCTTCCAGAATGATTCTCTGTCAAGGTTAAGGTGCTCGAGGGTGGCTTTGGCCTATGGTTGGGTGACAATATTGCTATATTGTCTATGGTTAAACAAGAACACCTACTTTTCTAACAGGTTATGGGCCCACACTATCTTCGGACAGTCTAACTACTGGAAGATATATTGGGAGGATTTTCTTAGTTACAATTGGAGTTGCAGTCAAAGGTTTTGTTGCAACAACAAAACCCTAACCTTGTTGTTGAGGAACCTTAAATGAAGAGATTGACCTACTTTTGGGATATCCTAGTGCACCCTAACCTGGCGCATCTCCTGGTGCTCTCAACACGCTAAGACATAAAGTTTAAGTTTTTGGTCAATGTCAAAGGTTGACCAAGTCAAAACAATCATGACTTACTCTATGAAGTCAAAAAAAAAGATAGAAGGGGATTCTAACTTTAGAGCATGGAAGACAAGGATTGACCTCATGCTTGCCAAGAATAAAGTGTTAGATATCGTGAAAGGAAATATCGCAGAACCACAGCTTGAAAAAGGAAAAGAGAAGGAACCTCATAACGTTGCAATTAAGGAGAAGTTCAAGGACAATGACATCAATGCCATGAGTATCATAGTGGACTTTGTAAAAGACCACTTGATACCATACACCACTCATCTTGACTCATATAAGAAGATGTATGATGCCCTAACTAACCTCTTCCCAGTCAGAAACATTGGACAAGTAATGAGTTTGAAGAATGAGATCTGTGACATGAAAATGAATGATGATGACAACAAAACATCATACCTTGTGAGAATCTCTCAGTTAAGAGATCAACTACAAAATATTGAAGAAATCATTTCAGAGAAGGAGCTGGTAAATATAGTACCCAATGGTCTTCCCAAGACATGTGAAGCATTTTTCCACAAGCATGAACATAAGAAAGGAGTATCCCACATTTGAAGAACTTTGGACTTACTATGCACAAGAAGAATCAAGGATTAGCACAAAATATAAATTCCAAAAGAAAGATGATGATCAATCCTACACAACAAAGTTCGAGAAATTCAGGAATAAGAAGAAGTTTGAATCAAGGACGAAACCAAATCAAGAGAAGGATATGTCAAAAATACAGTGCTTCAATTGTTGAAAATATAGTCACTACAAGAATCACTGTCCCGAGTTAAAGAAAAGGAGAGAAACACATGAAGCAACAATTGCCAAATAAAAGAAACCCTAAAAGAAAGTCAAACAAGATGAAGCAGATTTCTTCTTCTAGTCAAGGTAACAATATTCTTCTGTAACATAGTCCTTGTACATACCATGTTTACATAGTTCATGTATATCTATTTCTTAGAAGATAAGATGGTCAATTAAACAACACCTATGGAAGAATAACAAGATAAGGATTACTATTTTGATGGTTACTAGTCAAGTAATGTATCTGAAAAGATGAAGTACGTTTACAATCCTTGGTAACAATTCCTGTGGAATATATTATATAAGCAACAACTTCCAGATAAGTCGAAATCAGAATCAAACTTGAAGAGACCCATAATAAGTCAACAATCAAGAGGAAATTAGAAAAAGACTTGTGGCACTTTGCAGAAGGAAATAAGGATGTAGACATAAGCATGGACTCTCTTAGATAGAGGGAGATGATTATAGAATTCCAAAAAGAAGGGCATGCATTCATACATGAAACAAGGATTAGGAGGGAGCTAATCCTAAATGATATGATCCATTGAAGATTATGAAGTATATGTCCATGTTCCCATTGAAAATAATAGCCATGATAAGCAACACACGTTCATAACAAGTCTTCTTCGAAAAGAAGCCTTAAAGTATTGTTAGTTATCCATATACATCCACGATCCTATGACGAAAGGAAGAAGTTGGAATCTTCAGGGCATGGAATCTATAGAAAACTCCATGGACCCAAGATCTAAAGAGAAACATGAGGAAGAACATGAATATTACAAGAAAGAAATAAAATCTAGAACAACCATTTATTATACCAAGAATCACAAGACTACCA
>SNQJ01S0262428.1:522-11775 GCA_010110895.2 Picea sitchensis | reverse complement strand
CTCTCTCTCTCTCTCTCTGTTATAGCCATAAAATTCCCTACTCATGCATACATGGCATTGACCTTCTTACTTGCATAATTTTCCAAATCATTGTTGAGGAGATCTACTTAAAAAAGCAATTTTTAGAGCATGTATGTTCCCTGCACCACTACTGCCCATGTACATATGCTTTCTACATGCTAGAAATCTCATGTACATACGCTTTCTGCACACTAAAAAACCCACGTATACCTCCAAAAGTTACAAAAATTAAAAAGTTGTAAGGAATTCAATGGGATTTACGGGCTATTGGAGGTTTCCCAACCAATTCACTTGTTATATCCCATACCCCAACCGAATAATCATCCTTTTGTTATATAAAAGGAGGCGTTTTGGTCTCATTTCACAATCAAGCATAAGAATGGTGAAACTCTGCCCAATTTCACTTCCCTTCCTTGCCCAGGCATTTGATACCTTTTGTGAGTTACTTCCTCAACATTCCCTCTTCAACCCATTTTATTCCATTTAATCCATTCCCTTTCATTGAGGTGATTATTAGATTATGAGAAAAGGCTTATTGAAGTTTCACTTGGAGCATTGTAAAGAGGATCCCAGACCAGGTTCATGGAATGGTGGCTGGAAAGGATTGTAAGTTTCAGTCTTTGTTTAATGAATAAAATAATCTCTTTTCCCTATACCAAATGATGATGTTTTGTGTCTTTTATTTTGTTTATACATAACATTTGATATGTAACCCTAATTTATGAATATAAATAACATGTTTGTATCCTTTTTTTCCTAGTATTGGATGCAGGTCAACTTTGGGAGGAGGATTGCAGTCTTTGGAGCTACAGATCTTGAGGAGATCATCACTAGACGTTGGATAAAAGGTACAGTTACCGTCCTTCTCTTCTACTACTTTATGTTCATCTATTTTGGTATGTTTGGGGTAGTGTGCTCTATCTATATCCTAAAACCTGGTATAGTTATAGGGGTATTTTCCCACTAGCACTCTCTCTCTCTCTCTCTCTCTCACACACACACACACACACACACACACACACACACTACCCCTTTATCCCTCACTCCCCTCAATCTTCCATCCTTTCTCTCTCTCCTCGTTGTTAGTATCAATCTCACTCTATTAAGAACCAAATATCAAAATAGCATAAGAACCTTAGGATAAGTGCTCAATGCCTTGACAAAGAGATAATTTCAGACAATAAGCCTCTTCGAGGGGGAAACCTCCTTATACACCACATAAATTTACAAATACAATATGATTCCAAATGAAAAGGTCTCCTTGGTATATAAAGGAGACTAGGAGGTACAATTACAATGGATTTGTTATCACTGTAACATTGTTTTGGACTCCAAGTCTCAGGATTTAGTAGGAGGCTAAATCAGTATAGAGGACTGATAGACTAGCAGACGGGGTCACATCTAGCAGACGAAGCTAAATCTGGTGGAGGTATGAAGTCGATGGGACCGAACGGGTCATGGATAATGGACATTTCCTATCAATAGTCATGGATCGTATCGGGCCAAGAACTAACGTGGTGGTTAATCCCTTGAAGGTGCGCCGATAAGAATACCACAGTTTCGTCTCAAGGGCACGTGGCACCACCAAATGCATATCGGGGGGAAAAGAGGGTAATCTTGAGACTACTGAAGCCCACCCTGACTTCACGTGTTAGAATTTCATTAGATCTGTCAAATCCAAAGATTGCATGTGGAAAGGAAAAGTTGATGGCTAGTCAAATCACCTCAGGACACTTGTTTGGGTACTTTTTGTTCGTGCGATGTCGGGTGAGCGCTGCCACAAAACTGATTTGAAATCCCTTCATTTGAACTCAACAACCAAACGTGATAAGTCATTATCCCTGCAATTACGTTCATCATTAGACCATGTTTTTCATTCAATGATGATTTGTCACTCAAAGCATGGGTGACAGTACTTATTTTCAGGTGATTAACGTTTTATTACAGAACGGGGTAACCAAAAAACAAATCATTCGTCTAATTATTGCACAGTCAAAAGAGATAAGCTTGTGCTTCTATAAAAAACATAGGAAATGGAGAATATAGATCCAATGGCCTTCAATGAAATGGGATATTCAATTAATTTGGCAAAATTATCAATGAAGAAGAAAGAAAATCTTGCCACCCGAATACTAGCAACAAAATTTCACACGAAGCCTGCAGGTGAGCTAGGAGCAGATGAAGAAGTCAGATTAAATCCTATCATGAAGGATTTAATCATTAATAGGTATGAAGATGAGTCCTACATGAAATCTAGAAAGGGTGAAAGGATCAAGAGATGGAAGACATAGGTTAAAGTTGAAGTAGTTGAAAGTGTTGGAGAAAACCAACCTGATTGGCTTGAGACTTTAAAGGAAGAAATTGCAAATCTGAAATAGATTACAAGCCAAATTTAGTATGTTTCAGAAATTTTGTGATGATGCAGACAAGTGGTATTCAGGGAAACAATCTCGAATATGTCATTTTTTATTATAATGCTCCCTAGAATATAAGATCTCTGTTGTTATATGTTACTCCTTCCATGGCCACTATCTATTTTTGGAATTTTGGGGAAGATGATCTGTTTTGAATTCCCTATGCAATTTATCTATATATACTATCAAAAGGATAAATGAAAGTTTGGAATTACCAAAGAGGGGCCTTCCCTCGTAGCAGGAGAACTTTGTAATTTTATGGAGCAGAATTGAATACATATGCAGAGGATTTTTTGAAGTCTCTATGAAAAGATTCTAATGGTGGTGATATGAGTTTTCTCTCCCTTCATTGTATGTATTTCATGTGTTCTCTTATTCCATTTTCACTATATTTTTTTTAAATTAGATAGTCAAAGGCCCATAATTCATCTTGTGATTCTCTCAGCTGAAGCAATTTAAAATGTGTGTATTTCTTCGTAACTAATTCATAATTCATTTCATTAATGCTCTGATGTGGTTACTTGTTTTTCACCTTTCCTCTTACAATCTGCAAATTTCAATTTACAACTCAGATTCATTGCCTCATTTAGCCTTTATCCTCTGGAGAGTTCTACTAGCCAGTCATTGTTTTCATTCAATTTCATAATTTTGACTCCATAGCCCTAAGTGTCCCTCCCCTTCCTTGCCAACAACTTTATAAAAAAACCCCAAAACAAACTAAATCTAGCCATTGATTTCCAAAGAAATATCAAGTGACACGAGAGATCCCTCTTTGAGTTGAGAAGGCTAGTGCCCATCTCTAAAGTTGGTTGAAACAATTACCTCTATCATTTTTCTATCAGGCGAACAAAATTTACAAAGTGCTAACATTATGGCGTTGTTGTCGGGGAAAAAATTGAAAACTTTTTCCCTGGGAAATAACGACAGGGTTGAGTTCTAAGGTCTAAGAGCATCAAAGAATTAGGCACATATTGGTTGTATTCCTTCTTTGGCGACCCCACACATCAAAACAAAATCAATTTGAAGGTGATTCCACTAGTATAAGAATCTAGAAATTTAAATTTTCACTGGCGATTCCACTCTCAATGCATAATCCAGCTTCCAAAACATCATTGGCGACTCCACTATATGAATATGAGGTCCCTTGACAGAGGTATGAGAAGGCATCATGGAAGAAAAAAAATACTTAAAGTTGATTTTTGTCCAAGGAATTATATTGTTGGTTGTAAATTACCTTTGGTCCTTCCCTGAACATGCTAAACAATTTTTTCTTCACCTACTACATGCGAATGATGATCATGACAATCTTGAGATTGTATATGCTCCTCTTCAAATTATACAGATATCCCCTCAGTTCATCACTGATTTTGATCAAAATCTCCCATCTGAGCCATATGATAACCACAACCAAGTTGATAAGTCTCATGAGACCAAGGCTGATATTTCACCTCCTGTACTTGATCCAACACCTTCCAAGACCTAGAAAAAATACATACCCTTAATATTACCCCATATCCTGCATGATTTTCCTCCAAAGCACTATGAATACCTACCTGTGTTTGATGGAGAACTTGGTGCCATCACAGCTGAAAAAAAAATCCAAGAGTTTGACCATTTTATAGATTTATTCGAAATTGACAATGATGATGTTTGTATGAGGGATTTATATCAATCCTTGAAAGGAGATACAAAATAATGGTTTAAAAATTTTCAATGAGGGACACTTACCTCATGGGAAGAATTGAAGAGTGTTTTTTCAAAGTTCCGGGGTAAGAAGAAATCTCTAGACCTACAACTTAAAAAAATTTGTGCCTTGAAAAGGCAAAGAAATGAGACCATTTCCACATTCAGTTGAAAGTTTTCAAGTATTTATTATGATATGCCCAAAGAAATTCAACCCACTGAAGTTTCTTCCATTCTCCAGTATGCCACTACTCTTCACCCAGATTTGTCTTTCCTCCTGATGGAATGAAGACCTGAGACCTTACAACAAATGTTCGATGATGCTCAGGAGATTCAACACAATATCCTAGCATGTGAACAAATTTGAAGCGAAGGGTTGGGTATTCCAAGACATGAGAATGAGTATGAACAAAGGACATTTGACTGGAGTCTTGAGCATAAAATTGATGATATCATAGGTCCTCTTGAAGTTTTGAAAGTAAATGATTTTGCAAAAGATTGCATCCCACTTACTAAAAGAGAAGGTACTTATGCAGTTTCTGATCCACCCCATGACAAGCATGTAGCTAATTGTTTCATATATTGATTTGTAGATAGGCTAGAAGATGAGTTTGCAAATCAGTTTATTGAGGAATAGGTTTATGTTCCAAGATTTTCCTTGTTAGATGACATCGCATATGTTGTTGATTTTCCTATATATGATGAATATGATGACAATTATGATGTTGAATTCCTTGAACAACCAACTGCATGTTCTCTATCAGAAAATGTTCCTTTTCATTAGTGTAATGAGAGAAATCAGCCTACATATCACAATTACAAAGAAGCAAGTACTGAATCAGTTGAAGGAAATTCTTTACCTTTATTCTTTTCTTCATTTAAATTGTTGAAAGAAAATTCTAAGATCATCATTGAAGCAAAGGAATATGTGTTGATGTCAAATCACATTGATTCATTGGAAAATATTGATAAGAAATTACAGCCACTGGTCGAAGATGAACCTGAAAATGAGTCTATTCATTAATCCAAAGAAACTAAAAATAGTGCATTTGACAAAAGTGAAGAAAATGAAGAAGGCTTTGAATCAGGTGAAAGGACCTTACCACTATGTTTTTCTTCTTTCAAATCTTTGAAGAAAAATGTTTTAAATGTTTCAAATCATAAATCCTCCAGACATGATGTTGAATATTCAAAACACAGTGGACTTAAAAATGAAAACCATCTTCCATTATGTTTTTCTTCCTTTGAATTGTTGAAAGCAAATCATGAGATAACAAAGGAAGCAAGAAAGTCTAACTGTAATGACACTGCTTTACATGAGAAAATTGTTTTCCATGAGGAAGATCAACAACCTTCACATGCATTTAATGATCATGTGGTTGATTACATGGAAGTTTATTTTAGTTCAGATTTGCAACCTATGCTCAACTACCATCTTGAAAATGATGAAGTTGATCAAGAAATTGTTGTTAAAGGTCAGTTTCCTTCTCCTAAACTTGATGGATATATTCAACAAGATTTCCAGCAAGACAAAGTGTTTCAAAGTTGTCTTTATTCCCCTATGAATGATGTGGTTGTTCAAATTCTAAGTGGCCTAGACAGAGATGAGGACTATGCAACTACATATATGGAAACTTCAAGCAATGAACAAACAAATGACATAGAGTTTCAGGAAGGAAACAAAACAATGTATGACACTTTTCAATCAGAAATATAGAAAGGTAATGAAGAGGCAGTTGTTTTATTTGATGCATTTGAAAATCATGGTTTTGAAAATGCATCTATGGAAACTCTAGAAGGTGAAATAGGTCGTGTTTTTATCTTGCCACATTTGCAAGGATATTATGAATAGGAACTTATTCCCATTCATTCATTTGAAAGTCAAAATGATAGTCTTCAAGAAAATTTACAGAAGGTTAATGAAACCAAACCAGAAGTGTTTGGTGAACAAGATAATAGTCCTGGTACACATAATCTGGATGTCATGTCTGAAGATGTTCAAGGATGTATGAATGTTTTTTTTGATATGCATGGAAGAGCAGACGAACCTATTGTTGTCATTTCATTTGGAAATGTTCTCAGAACAGAATRAATAGAGAAAGAACAACAAACACTTATGAAAGGGGCGTGTCTTTTTGTTTTTGTTCATCAAGAAGAAATGATTTTTCATGGTTTTCATGACCCCGTGGCATGTTATATGGAGAATTCTAACARTCAAAATTTGAGGCTTAGGATGGATTGTAAGCTCAAAGATGAAGATAATGGGAAATCAATGTCATTATTAGATATAGATTGTTTTACACCAGAGGTTTCTTTTCAGGCAATGTTGTCTTCTGATTCAGGAGGTTGTTACTTCCAAAAGTCTTAGAATATTTATCGGCCTCTTGAGGGAAATCGACAGGGTAAATCACATGAAATCCCAAACGTAGTGGAAGAAGAGAAACATGGTTTTGATCTTATGCATGTGTTGAAATATCCATTTACAATTTTGCTAGAAAAAATAAACATTCCCAATGTTTTTGAAATTCTAAGATTCAAATTCATATATAACTTATTAAATGCGTTATCAGTGAACTGGCTTAGGAACAAACATGTGAAAATAAAACAAGTTGTGGCTAAAATGGTGGCATAGTTGCATTGGAGTTTTGATTTCACTTGACTGACAATACATTTGAGTAGTTAGGATAGGTAGGCTCGAATAAGCTAGTGGATCACACACATTCTAGTTTAGTTCTTCAAATAAAGTATTCATTCATATGATTAGCAATGCATCCAAACTCTAGATGAGAGCGATATGCATATTTTGGTTTTCAACGGATGTTGGTGACAGGTCAAGGTACGACCCACACCTGTTGTGAGAGAAGTTACAATGGAAAAGGAACAAGGTCTGTTGTTCTTTGCTACCTTACTGGGAGGATAAAATCCCTAGTTGGATCCCATGTTATCACTGTAACAATTTTTTGGACTCCAAGTCTCGGGATTCAGTAGGAGGATAAGTCAACATAGAGGAGCGATAGACTAGCAGACGGGGTCACATCTAGCGAACAAAGCTAAATTTGGTGGAGGTATGAATTCGATGGGACCCAACAGGTCATGGATCATGGACATTATTGATCAATGGTTGTGGAGTGTATCGGGATGAGAAGTAATGCAGAGGTTAATCCCTTGAAGGTGGGATGATAAGAATACCATAGTTTCATCTCGAGGGCACGTGACACCACCAGATGCATATTAGGGGGAAAAGCAGGTAAGATTGAAACCAATCAAGCCCACCCCGATGTCACGTGTTATAATATCATCATATATTTCAAATCCAAAGATCGCATGTGGAAATGGAAAGTTGACGGTTAGTCAAATCACCTCGTGACACTTATTAGGGTACTTTTTGTCCATGCGATGTCAGGTGAGCGCCACCACAAAACTGATTTGAAATCCATTCATTTGAAATCAATAGCCAAACGTGATAAGTTTTTATCCCTACAAGGATGTTCTTCAATAGCCCATGATTAGCTCTCAATGATGATTTGTCACTCAAAGCATGGGTGACGATACTCTTTTTCGGGTGATTAACGTTTTATTACAGAATGGGGTAGTTGCAAAACAAATCATTCGTCTAATTCTTGCACAGTCAAAAGAGATAAGCTTATGATTTTGGAAAAAACATAGGAAATGGAGAAGATATATCCAACGACCTTCAGTGAATCGGGATATTGAAATAATCTGGCAAAATTATCAATGAAGAAGAAAGAAAAGTTTATTGCCCAAATACTGGCAAAACAATTTCACACTAAGCCTGCAGGTGAACCAGGAGTAGATGAAGAAGTCGGATTAAATCCTATCATGAAGTATTTAATCATTAATGGGTATGCATATGGGTCCTACATGAAATCTGGCAAGGGTAAAAGGAGCAAGCGAGGGAAGACAGAGGTTAAAGATGAAGTAGTTGAAAGTGTTGGAGAAAACCATCCTGATTGGCTTGACACTTTAAAGGAAGAAATTGCAAATATGAAATAGATTACAAGCCAAATTTAGAATGTTTCAGAAATTTTGTAATGATGCAAACAAGTGGCATTCAGGGAAATAATATCGGATATGTCAGTTTTGATTATAACGCTCTCTAGAATATAACATCTTCATTTTTATATGTTACTCCTTCTGTGGACACTATCTATTTTTGGAATTTTTGGGAAGATGATAAATTTTGAATTCCCTATGTAATGTATCTATATATACTATCAAAAGGATAAATGAAAGGTTGGACTTACCAGAGAGGGACCTACCCTCGTAGTAGGAGAACTTTGTAATTTTCTGGAGTAGAATTGAACACATATGCAGAATCATTTTTGAAGTCTCTATGAAAAGATTCTAATGGTGGTGATATGGGTTTTGTCTCCTTTCATTGTATTATTTCCTATGTTCTCTTATTCCATTTGCACTATCTTCTATTTAAATTGGATAGTCAAAGGCCCATAATTCATCTTGTGATGCTCTCGGCTGAATCAATTTAAACTGTGTGTATTTCTTCATAACTAATTAAAAATTACTTTCATTAATGCTCTGATGCAGTTACTTGTTTTTCCCCTTTCCTCTTACACTTTGCAAATTTCAATTTACAACTCAAATTCATTGCCTCATTTAGCCTTTATCCTTTGGAGAGTTCTATTGGCCAGTCATTGTTTTCATTCAATTTCAGAATTTTGACTCCATAGCCCTAAGTGTCCCTCCCCTTCCTTTCCAACAACTTTAGAAATAAAAACCCAAAACAAACTAAATCTAGCCATTGATTTCCAAAGAAATATCAAGTGACATGAGAGATCCCTCTCTGAGTTGAGCAGGCTAGTGCCCAACTCTAAAGTTGGTTGAAACAGATACCATTTTTCTATCAGCCGGACAAAATTTACAGAGTGCTAACAGGATCTATTCCACAACTGGTGAATTCTTATGTCAGTGATAGCTTCAAGATACAATATTCTTTTTCATTCCTCATCAAGTTATGGAAATATAGTTTGAACTAGGATCTTGTCCCCTATAACCTTCTTTAATCATGAAACATGGAAAACTGGGTGTATTCACGAAGATGTAGGAAACTCCAATTTGTATTCCATAGTACCAATCTTTTGCAGCACCTTATAAGGGCCATATTACTTTGGTGATAATTTATTATCGTTATTAGATTGCTTGAGGGACATCTTTTTGTATGGTTGTAGTCTTAAAAATACCCAATCCCATACTTCAAAACTTCTTTCACAATGATTCTAATCTTCTTGTTGTGATTTTGTGCCATGGCCAGGTTGTCCTTTAAGCATTGGAGAACTTGTTGTTGATGCTCAATGTGATATTATAATGCCTGAACCTTATATTTTTATTTTAGAGAAGAAGTGATGGACGTTGGGTGATATCCATAGAGTTCCATAAATTGTGTCATTTTTGTTGCAATATGAAAGGAAGTGTTATACCACCATTCTACCAAGGGTAACCACTTGAACTATTATGTTTGTTTATTAGAGACAAAGAAACGAAGGTAGCCTTCCATACATTTGTTCACTATCTTAGTTTGTTCATTCGATTGAGGATGATAAGATGAGCTATGAGCCAATTGAGTACCCAAACAAGCAAATAATTATGTCCAAAAATTTCCAGTGAAGATGGGATCTATGTCACTTACAATAATCTTTGGGCTTCCATGTATCTTTTGAACTGTCTCCATGAATGCGATGGAAACTATACTGGATTTGAAAGGATGAGAGAGTTCACTAAAGTGTGCGTACTTGGTCAGTCTATCAACAATCACCATGATGACACTCTTTCCTTTATACTTCAGTAACTCTGTGATGAAATCCATGGAGACCTTCTCCCAACACTGACTTGGGATGGCTAATGGTTGTAAAAGAACCAAGGTATTAATTATTTCCACCTTATTTTGTTGGAAAACCAAAATTTTTGCCACAAATATTTGAACACCATTTTTAAGGCCATCACAAAAACATTCCTTCTTGACCCCGTGGTAGGTTTTCAAAAATACCGAGTTCCCTCCTACTAGAGAGGTGTGCAATTCCAAGAGTACATTTTCTTTGAGTTGGGATTTCTTACATAAATACAAGTGGTATTTGTACCACAGTGAATCATTTTTCCATGTAAATGTATCTAATGCACTGGAATCTCGTTGCAACCTTTGAATGAGATTCCACACTTTTTCATAATTAGTCCATTCATCCCTTGCTTCTATTTTCCAATCCAGTTGGATGATTGAGATAGCATAGAGAAAGGCATAAACATCTTCATCCTTTCTTGATAGTGCATCTGCCACAACATTTCACTTCCCTTTTTCTTAGATGATCTCAAAATCATAACCCAACATCTTGGTCACCCATTTTTGTTGTTCTTTTCAAGATATTCTTTGTTCCAAGAAGTATTTAAGACTATCATGATATATTTTGACCTTGAAGTTCCTACCTATTAGGTAAGGGTACCATTGTTTCAATGCATGTATTATTGCCATCATTTCCTTCTCATAAATGGGTTTGTGTAAGTCCTTTCCCTTGAGTGGCTGACTTTCAAAAGAAAGGGGCCTTCCTTCTTGCATTAGAACAACACCAATTCCATTTCTCGAGCCATCGCATTCCAAAATAAAGGTTTTTGTGAATTATGGTGTGGTCAAGACAACAGCTTTGCACATCGCCTCTTTAAGTTGTTCAAAATCTTGAGTTTCCTCTGGAGTCCATGAAAATGCATCCTTCTTAGTTAATGTCATTAAAGTTGTTTCTATTCTTCCATAGTTCTAAAAAAACTTGTGGTATTAACTCATCAAACCCAAAAATTCTCTAAGATTCTTCAATGTTTTGGGAATCGACCAGTCCATCATGGCCTTAATCTTGTTAGGGTCTACCTTCATGAGATACAATATGACCCAAATACTCTACCTCCTTCACCCCAAAGAAACATTTGGATGGCTTGGCATATATTTGTTGCTCCTTTAGTAGTTTTATAACCCTTTCAACATGTCGAACATGATCCTCCCAAAAGTTGTTATAGATTAGTATATCATCAAAAAATACTAACACAAAATTTCGAAGGAAGGGATTGAAAATGGAATTCATAAACCCTTGGAATGTGGAAGGTGTTGGACAACTGAGGG
>SNQJ01S0262427.1:0-10495 GCA_010110895.2 Picea sitchensis | reverse complement strand
ATATAGGGTAGGATGTCATCCCAACGGTTGCATCTCGTTGCATTTTCTTCTTATGATATAGGATCAATCCCATTCAGTTGTGACACAGAACCGTCATATCTACTCTAGAAGAGTCACAACTTGGTGGTAGAGCTTACCAAAACATGGATGCCCTAGGTAGGTCCTGGTTGCATTATGGTGTCCATGCCATTTCTAACAACATTGTAAGCTCGGGAGTCCGTATAGGCTTTCCTGAATATGAGTTTGAGCCTCATTTGCATGGGTCTTTTTCACTCTTTGACTTACCCTCCAGACTCCCAAAACATAACGGGTCTCCTTTTAAGCCCTTTTCAGACCCTCTAAACATGAAAAGATTGTCGAGTGATCTTGTGGCCTTTCACGCTCATTAAACTGAAATTTGAAAGTCACGTATGTCCGGCAGTAGTTTACCCCTTTTTCGGTCTGGACGGTCAACTATACAAACAAAGGAACACTCTATTGAATTCCCATTCTTTAGAAGAGTATCCTCAGGTATAATTTTATTCCTTTTTCGGGCCTGAGGGACTAAATTTACGAAAAAGAAACCCCCCCCGAAGTCCATAGTTAAGCTCTTTTCAAACTCCCTAAAATTGAAAAGATCACCGAGTGACCTTATTCTTTCACACTCGTTAAAATGGTCCAGAAGAACATTCCTGACGGATTCCATAGTTAAGCTTTTTTTAGACTCCTTAAAAGTGAAAAAAATTGCCGAGTGATCTTGTCCTTGTCACACTCGTTAAAATGGTTTTGAAATGACGTCTAATCGGTGCTAGTTTATCCCTTTTTTGAACCGACTAGACTATTGTCGAAAAAGGTACCCCAATGGATTTTCCTTTTATGCTTTTTCAGACTCTCTAAATATGAAAAACCATTGATCTTACTTTCTCTGGGCTCGTTAAACTTACATTGAAGGATGTTACCATTGTGTGTTCTATCAACCGCATTTGCATCCCTTACCCATCAACCTTGTAATAGTTTTCTTCTGCGTCTTAACACCTTTGGCCACTGGAGGATTTTTCCCGAGTATCATTTCCCTAGAACATTGGTCTTGTCCTTGTGACTTGAGCTTGTATGTTTGTTGTACTCGTTCCTCCATTGTAACATAATATTCCTTTATTAGTTTTCAAAAACTATCAAAAAGAACAAAAAAATCAAATATACCCCAAAAAGAGGATGGGAAAAGTATTTTCTTTATTGGCAGCATAATGAGTTGCCCTTGGATAAAGCACATCTGTCTGTTTGATTCATTAGACTATGGGATGTAGTACGACCTTAGGAAGCTTTGCTCGATATATAGAGTTGTGTCCTCCACCATTTGGTTACTCTTCCAAACATATGGAGAGTTTGTGTTGCCTCCTGCTTCATAGACTTATGATTAACAGATATGTTGCCTGAGTCTTATCACTTGTTGTGCTATTATCCAAGGGAGTTTTTTCACTGAGCCTGAGTCGGCCCCTCTGCAATATGTCTCTTGTCCACATACCCGGCCATCCTGAACGTCCAATCGAGTCTTTGTTCAAAATCACTGAAGCCTTCAGTCCGATCATCAATATTATCAAGTCCATAACCGACGAGCCATCGAAGACCTCTGGGTAGGGCATTCGTACATTCATATTACACTCCTACCCGAGTTTAGAATATTTTGAAGTTGTTGCTCTAGCTCTTAAGTACAACCATCAAGCCAAATTAGCTTATGGAAGATGGATAATTTATATGTACATCTTTCTAATTTCGAGATGTAGGTCCGCTGTGTATTATTCACGGCTACTCTTTATAGTTATTTGACATGGATCTACAGTGTACTTGATTGGTAGCCATGGTTCTATTTTATCCCGAGCATGGGTATGCCCGCCTCAGTGAGACATTTGTTGTTTTGCAGACGGCACCTCCTGATTCCTGATTCTTGGGCTCACTCATTCAGCATATCAGTACATATTGGTAAAGAATTGGGTATGTATTTCGGTCATCAGATTCTCTTCTGACCTCACACATTAGGGGGCATCTGTTATAACCCTAAATTGCACCATACATTCTTACCTGGCATCAGGCCAACTCATTTCCCTTCATTGCCAAAACATCTGCTGAGAAACCTCTTTAAAAAACCTCTTGGGTAAAGGTACACGCGCCCTAACTCACTACTTCATGCGGGTGAACGCTAGCAGGTCTACTACAGCCTGCGTTTACCTAACAAAGCACAAAAATAGGAAAGTTGCCAACGGGACAAAAAGCTATGGGACAGTTAACTGAAACTCCCAGCCATGCATGGCTGAGAGTTCGTCCAAAACCCTAGCTCCTTCTAGCCTATAAAAGAAGGGGTAGGGGTACCATTTGAAGGAGGAAAAATTATAGCGAAGAAACTCTGCCCATTTTCCAAATCCATTTGTCCCAACCCTTTAGCCTTTCCTCAAGCCTAAGGAGAATTAACACAAAGCAGTTGGAGGACAAAGAAGAGGAGGAGCCCAGGATTAGGATCAAGGAGCGGTGGTCGGTCTCGACTTTGATTGTAAGTTGATTCATTTTGAAAATAATAAAAGAATACTTTTCCCGTCCCAATGCATGAATTATCTATGATTTTTGTAATTTATGCTTAATTTCTAACCCTCAAGTAGAAAAATAGCATGCATACGTAGTGTTTTGTCTTGATTGTAGGTTAACTTTGGAAGGAGCAGTGCAAGGAAGCGGGCATAGCTCAACCGAGGATCTACACCAAACATCAGTAAAAAAGGGTTAGTAGTTCCTTTCCATGCATGTGTCTTGAAAGAGGGGTTTAATTTTTGGGTGGTAGGTTAAAAGGTCATTTCTTTAAGGTCAAAATCTGCATGCAAATCAGACCCTAGTTTGCTAGTCTGTAGGGTATTATTTCCCAACAACAGGTATCGATCAACGTACCAACCTTTGGAAATCATGTTTGGAAGAGGCCTGTTCATGGGTATTAACCCTGAACACAGTTTTTTTCTCTATTTCAAGATCGTTAAAAAATGAAGCAGGAATTCTGAGCATAGTTCATTTTTAGTTTCAATCTCATAAAAAAATGAAACCAACCTCGAGCACAATTTAATTTTCTGTTTCAATATCATTAAAATATGAATTAGACTGCGAGCATACTTCATCATTCCTTGAGCTCATTAAAACATGAAGAGTTGTCTTTAAAGCGATAGTTTACCCCTTTTTTAGCCTCTTAAGACTAACCATGAAAAAGGTATACTCTGGTCCATCATGACTAGAAGAGTTCCTTGTATTGTTTTACACTTTTTCAAACTTAGGGGACTAAATTTATGAAAAGGAACACCCTTGGAGTTGTATTTAAGATCTTTTCAGACTCTCTAAAAATGAAAATACCATCGATATTTCCTTCTTTGGGATCATAAAAATATGCATCGAAGGACCCATATGGGACTGAACCCCTCCTTCTTCAGGTTCGTTAAACATGTGATGAGGGACTCATTGAATATGAGCTATACCAAGAATTTGTTATCCTCCTCAAGCTCGTTAAAAAAAAAAGAGGTACTCGCCAATCATGGTGCAGGGGCGAGGGGGAATTGAAGGAAGTGGGTCAAGTTTTGGAAAGCATTATGGCCGTTGTTTGTTGTCTCCCTTGAATGTGGCACATGTTTGTGTCTCGTCTTACAACTAGGTAATATGCTTGTCTTTGAGTCATACCAATCCTATGAGTCTTCACACTCCTTCATCTCACCCAAAGAGTACCCTAGTGATTGTCACACTATGTTTTGGTCTATTTCTCAGTCGAGTCAATGATACCACGTCATTTTTTATGCCTCACAATGTTCAAGGGAAGTGTCACTTCAAACCAACCACTTTGTAGTATTTCCAACTTTCATCCTTGTGTTAGTCCATACTCATTTAATCTATCATCCTTCATCACTTTCCTGTGACTGTTTCATGTCGATGATGGGGGATACATCATGGCCCTCCTTCGACGAGTCTGTTCCTTTCGACTTCAACACATTATATAGGAATTAAACTTAGAAACCAGATAATACCTTGGAACCTGCATACCTCAATGGCATGCCTCCTTGCTTTCGATAGTAGGTTTACACCATTGACCTCTGATCGAATGATTCCACGAATGTTTGACTTCAACACATTTATTCACATTCCTTAGAATGTACTAGGGTACATTGGGAGTCATTTTCATCATTAGAGATTTCCCTCACACTTGTTAATGGTATACATCAATGACCAGTAATCAAGTGATTTCTACCATTTTCGTCATCAACACATATATTCACATGAGTAGAATCAGAAGATTTTGGGATTGAGACGAAGACCCTAGGAACTCATCAAACACCTAGGTTGTGATATTGGAGACTATTTGAGTACCTAAAAAATTCCAATATAGTCATCATGTTGGAAATCTTACTGATATGTATACTATCACATAGATCCACTTTGTATTGGTCTGTGGCTATGTTTTGTCATACCATAGCTCGTATTATTTCGTGGCTACTACCTGATTGATTCATGGAGATATGGATCCACATTGTATATTTGGTGCCCATATCATTAATCAATGTTTTTATGGATCTGCAATGTATTGTTCGATGACCTTGCTTTGAGTCAGTTTATTCTGAGCAAGGGTATGCCTACCTCATGGATGATACATATTTATTATGTGATGTGTGCTTACAACTTCTGTCTGACTCTCCTATCCTAGCACCCTCACATACATATTTTTGTAAAGTGTTTTGGCCATCAGTTTCTCCTCTAACCTCACACTTTAGAGGGCATCTATTACACACCTAAATGTCTCACTTAAGTGTTGTAAGTGTGGTATGCACCTTATCAAGTGTCATATGAAACTTACTAAGTGTCGCATGCACTTTATCAAGTGTCGTATGCACCTTACTAAGTGTAGCATGCACTTTATCAAGTGTCATATGCACCTTACTAAGTGTCACATGAACTTTATTAAGCATCTCATGCACTTTATTACCACATGAGAACATTTTCCATGATCCCTAGACAATTTGGAAGAGAAATATATCATTTGAAGGTCGAAATACTATATTTTACCTTAGATAATTTCCCTTTTTTGAGTATCATCGCTCCCCTCCCCGTATACAGAGGGAGATGAACCTTGATTATCGCTCCTTGATCAGGTTTAGGGGAGCGACACTACCGGTCCTTACTCAATTCTAAGGGAGCGATGAAGTGGTTGCAACTAAGCCACCTTATTTGTTGGGAAAAATTTGGGAATATTGAGTTTGTTTGGGTCAAGGATTTGAGTCGTATCTCTTTGGTCCATCCTAAGCACTAAAACCCAAACTCATGAGGTAAATACTCAACCATATTTGATGCAGGAGAATCACTCCACCTCAGCACGTGCCAGTCGGTTAACATGCATGGTGCACATTCAAGGAAGGGATAGGCGTTGCCCTCTCATTTTTTCCTCGAGAATAAAAAGCGTGATCCAGAAATTAATGATGACAGGATGGAAGAGCCAAGTTGTGCCTTCTCACAAGATAGATATAAGGTCTCCATTAAGTGGTTGACGGTAGGATGGATCTACATCTGATTTGGAGCATATTTCCATCATTGTAATTTTCCCATTAGACAGGCATTTTGAATGGTGATTTGACACCACTAGTTTAACTTGTGAGGGAAGTTCGTCGAGCCCATGTTGTATAAATATTTGTATTGTTTCCAGTAGATAAGTAGCTAAGATAGAGTTAGCCAGGGAAAGAGCCAAAGACTCAGTCACAGTCTGGAATCAAACATTTGTAATTTGATATTCTACCATTAATACAGTTTTATATTTGTGAGTGAGCTGAATTAAGTTAGTTTCTCTAGGAAAAGTGCAAGGAGTGTGTGACAGAGGTTGGAAACTTTGTAAGACGATGCAAGGAGTGCGTGTGTGAACTTAGTGGAGTCAAAATATAAATTTCTAGGAGGGCATACCAGGGTAATTCACAGACTCGGGAGGAAATTTCAAGGTGGTTAGGTACCTTGGAAAGAAAGACTATGTGGAAGGAAGCACAATTCAGAGTTACTGAAAACTATGAAACACTCTGCCAGAAGGGCATCGATCTAGTCTGAGTGTGCACAAGAACAACACTATTGGAAGTGTTGTAATCCTTGAGAGAATCCTAGGGTTTTTGAACACTTTGAGGAAGGAAGGCTTTGCAAGAGTGCATCAATAAAGGAAAGGAGATTCCTTAAACCCATCTGTAAAGCTAAGGGAGAATCCATCGAAAATCTTAGCCAAGTGCAAGGAGTGCATCGAGGAACCTGTAAGTCCATCTTACAAGCTCAGGAGGAAGAGAGAGAGACTGCCAAGAGGGAAAGAGAAGGTTCATTGGAAACGTGAAGGTTTGCAAGCCGAGGAAAGTTGTAGAAGGGTCTATGCAGAACTCTACAAGGAGTGCAGAAGCAGTTCGAGAACAACCCAAGTTTCGAAAGAGGAATTTTTTCTTAGTGTGAAAAGGGGTCAAGTAATTGTGGAAGTCTCGAAGATCGTGAAATCGTCCATATTCGGAGGAGACAGGTGGCAGAATATCGAGAGGTTCGGGAGCAGGAACTTCGGGACATTTTCCAGAAGAAAACAAAGATATTCACGAAGTCACGAAGAGGAGTTGAATCCAAGTCATTGGATCCAAACATACACGTGGCAGAGATCCATGCATTTCTGAGGAGGAACCCTTTGAAGAAGAGGCAAGGATAGGATGCCCGAAGAACTAAGGGACGAAGCAATGTTGGTCGTCCATTGAGATAGGACACGTGGATTTGGATTGGCATTTCGCTGATTTGCAATTAGAAAGGATAGAGTTGGGAGAATATAGGAATCAAGAAGTCTTAACTCATGATTTGATCTCAACCATCGATCGTGAGAGGAACATGGACCGTAGATATGGTCCCAAAGAATTCGTCGATTCGGGAATCGAGAAAAAGGGAGCAAGAAACTCGTGAAAGTTTTGAAGCATGGGATCACGAAGGGCATTCACCCATGGTCATGGTCTGTGGTCATATCAAGGAGGAAGCCTAGCATAGAGAGCTAGTGGCATTGGCGTTAATATTGGAAAGCGTTGAGGAGAGGGTCTGCGAGTGCCACATAACCTGCCCCAAGAAGGTGAAGGGCATGTGTCAAGTTGAATTAGTTCCCATGAGGATCCCGATGAGTCATTCGACTCGATGAATTGAACAATCCTAGACCAGAAGGTTGAGAAGCCCCTCGAGAGGAAGGGAGAAGGGGGGGCCTACACCGTCAAGTGGTATTAGAGCTTGTATTTTTTCTGCATAGTGTAGGCAAGGGGAACAAAGTGCGATACTTTGTTGAAGTTGTTGCAAGGTGTGCAACAGATGATAAACAACAAGGTGGGTTGTAAATGAAGCAAGATGGCCATTGAAGGTCATAGAAGTGGTCGAGGAGAAGTCCATTCATAGAGGAGCAAGGCGAAGATGGATAATGAGCTCAGTGAAATCCGAACCCAAATGGAGAAGCTAGCATTCAATATGCAGTAGGAGAAAA
Source organism: Picea sitchensis (assembly GCA_010110895.2). Lineage (NCBI taxonomy): Eukaryota > Viridiplantae > Streptophyta > Pinopsida > Pinales > Pinaceae > Picea > Picea sitchensis. The sequence continues at coordinate 2,991 of SNQJ01S0262427.1, read as the reverse complement.
ATGTACGTTGGAGGTATGAACAGTCTTTGAAGAGAAAAACTAAATGGAATGTTCATAAATTTTTGGCTAGAGGGCAGCAACATATGTTATGAAGGTGTTTGAGGTATGCTGAAAACCTCAGTGATGAGGGAAAGAGATATGGCAGAGGTATCGTAGGTTGACAGGTGGGAAATGATAAGGGATCAATGGATCTCATAAAATGTGAGGTGGGCAGAGGAGACATCCCAAATTTCCAGGTGGGAAAGGGAGGAGAGATGAGCTCAACTGAGAATTCACATCAGGGGGTGTTGACATATGAGGAGGAAGTAGAAGAAAGGCCTCGCTTAGATGGAGATTCGCATGGAACTGTGAATCGTGTGAATGAAGATGATGATAAGTTAAACACTTCTATCACAAAGGAAAAGGATAAGAGGAGCATTCTGATCATTGGGGGAATCAAGATATTCCTTCCAAGTATCTGAGGAGAGGCGATCACAGATGTTGTGGGTGAAACAGAAGGACAACAAGTTGATATTGTCATGGAGAATGAGGAGTATATGTTGAGATCTGTCCCAATTGAGGAGCACCTAGTTGAGTCACTTACTCAGTGGGAAATGGAGTTGAAGGCACTAGAGGATTGGTTGGGCATTCCAGAACCAGAAGGTGGCTTCCATCAGATATCCATGCCAGAGAAGACATACTAGTAGGATTAGAAGTGGAAGGAAGTTGGAATGGAACTAGTTGAGGAACTGACAAGAGAAAATATGTCAGAGGAAGAAGATAAGCATCATTTCAGTGGTGAGAAGCTTGTAGGAAGCAGAATTGTAGCAAAGTGATCAACTAAGGTCACAAGAGGTGAAGAAAATAGTGCGGGTGGTCGGTCTGATCTACCCGTTGACAGGGAAGAAATGCAACAAGTTAGTCTGCAAAGGAAGAGTCAGCCGATGGAGTAGTTGGATGAGGTGGTTGAGGAGGTAAGGAAGTTGATGTTGGACTTGGAAAAGGAAGTGGTCATGAAGGAGAGGCTAGAAAAAAGGAAACCTGCATGAGCAACGAGGATGATGCAGGAGAAGAAGCAACGAAGCAGAGGAGCCGAAGGACAATTCCATTAAAAAAATTTGGATCCAGGAGGATTTCAATCACGCTGGAAATATCATGAGTAGGAGCTCATAATTTTCATAGTTGTGGAGTATGATGCAGGAGCATCACTCCACCTTAGCATGTGCCAGTTAATTAACATACATGGTGCACATTCAAGGAAGGGAGAGGCACCGCCCTCTCATTTTTTCCTCAAGAATCCAAAGCTTGATCGAGGCATTAATGATGACAAGCTGGAAGAGACAAGTTGTTCCTTCAAACAAGCTGGAGATAAGGTCACCATTAAGTGGTTGACAGTAGGAGGGATCTGCATCCGATTTGGAGTAGATTTCCATGATTGTAATTTTCCCATTAAACATGTGTTTTGAATGTTGATTTGACACCACTAGTTAGCTTGTGAGGGAATATCGTCGAGCCCCTCTTGTACAAATATTTGTATTGTTGCCAGTAGATAGGTATCTAAGATAGAGTTATCCAGGGAAAGAGTTGAAGACTCAGTCGCATCCCGAACTCAAACATTTGTAATTTGATATTCTACCATTAATAGAAAATGACAGTTTTTTCTATTATCAATTTCTGTGAAATGGATGATGTGTTATGATTGTCATTTACATGCACTTGAATTGTAGATTAATGTTAGAAATCATATGCATGGATAGAGATATAGTTTTTATCTGTGAGTGAGCTAAATTAAGTCTGGTTCTCTAGGCTAAGTGCAAGGAGTGCGCGACAGAGGTTGGAAACTCTGTAAGCCGACACAAGGAGTGCGTGTCTAAACTCAGTGGATTCAGAAGAGAAATTTCTAGGAGGGCATACTAGGGTAATTCACATACTCGAGAGGAAATTTCAAGGTGGTTAGGTACCTTGGAAAGAAATACTATGTGGGAGGAAGCACATTTCAGAGTTACTGAACACTATGAAACACTCTGCCAGAAGGGCATCGAGCTAGTGTGAGCATGCACAATAATGACATTGTTAGAAGTGTTGGAATCCTTAAGAGAATCCCAGGGTTTTTGAACACTCTGAGGAAGGAAGGCTTTGCAAAAGTGCATCGACAAAGGAAAGGAGATGCCTTAAACCATTCTATAAATCTAAGGGAGAAGTCGTCAAAAATCTTATCAGAGCACAAGGAGTGCACTAAGGAACCTATAAGTCCATATTACAAGCTCAGGAGGAAGAGCGAGAGACTTCCAAGAGGGAACAAAAAGGTTCGTTGGAAACGTGAAGGTTTTCAAGCCAAGAAAAGGGTCTGCGCAGAACTCTACAAGGAGTGTGGAAGCAGTTCGAGAACATCCTAAATCTCGAAAGAGGAATTTGCACTAAGTTTGCAAAGGGTTCAAGGACTTTTCGAAGTCTCGAAGATTGTGAAATCGTCCGTCGACGGAGGAGACAGGTTGCAGAAGATTGAGAGGTTTGGGAGCAGGAACTTTGGGAGGTTTTCTAAAAGCAAACAAAGATCTTTGCGAAGTCACGAAGAGTGACTTGAATCCAAGTCGTTGGCTCCAGACGGATGTGTGGCAGAGGTCCATGCACTTTAGAGGAGGAACCATTCGAAGAAGAGGCAAGGAGAGGATACCCAAAGAATTAAGGGTCGAAGCAATCTTGGTCGTCCATTGAGATAGTACACGTAGAGTTGGATCGAAATTTTGTTGATTCACAATCGGGAATCATAGAGTTGGGAGAAGAGAGGACTTGCGAAGTCCAACCTCACGATTTGATATCAACTGTTGATCATGAGAGGAACGTGGATCGTAGATCTGGTCCCAAAGAATTTGTTAAGCCCTAATATTGGATCATTACCCCTTAATTGGGGCATATTATATTAGTAATTTTATTTTATTTATGTCAGCTTTAGTCCATTAGTTGTAATTATACCTCCTAGTCTCCTATATATACCAAGGAGACATTTTCATT
>SNQJ01S0262426.1:0-12152 GCA_010110895.2 Picea sitchensis | reverse complement strand
GGAATTCACAGTAAAGACTCACTGCCACTAAGATTCATGATTCAAAGTTAAAAATGAGAGTAAATGGTTAATAATCTACACTAACTGATTCACCCTCCCCCTCTCAGTTAATTCATACCTGTAACAAAAAGGCTTCTTAGAGAATCGTGCAAGCATCGAAACGTGGGATAAGTCTTGATTTAATTTAATTAATCCAAATCTCGCCATGTTAATCAATTTCTCGCTACTCGTTATATCGTGAATTTTCGGTTAACATTTTGAGTCTCCAACTCCCAAGACCGTGAGGATCGATTTTGGTTTAATTAAAGGTAATCACGATTTGGGGCTTGATTTATTTTATAATCATTTTATTCACCATATCGCAACTCGGAACTTCGAGGATAAGTTTCTAGGGGATTTATATGTCGAGTTGCGAAACCGCGAGATCGCGATAACAAGGTTTAATTAAGGGGAAGATAATCTTGGATTAAGTGATTAATTAATCATGTTATAATCACATCGTGACTTCATGGGTCGGGGTTCAGAAGCTGTAACTTTTGAAAAAGATAGTGCCGAGTGATGAAATGATGAGAACAACTTTTACCACGGTTAGCTTTTTGCCTTTAGTCCTTGACCTGGGTTATCAAGACAAGACCTCGTGTCCTTAGCCCTCGGGGCTGTAAAAGTAAAAATTTTGGTTTGGCGAATGCCAAGGCGCGAAACCCCGACGACGTCTAATCATGAGTTGAAATATTTTACCCTGGTTACCGCTTTGAGTGAAAATTTTAAACGACTTCGCCATTTCGTGGCTCGGGACGTGTGAATTCATGAATTATAGTCTCTGATCTACGAGATTCTGATGTAGAGAAAAAAGAGGGAACATTCTTACGAAATGCAGGACTTGCTTCGAGAGTAGAAAAACTATAGCTGCTTGCGTGATCAGGCTCTTAGAGATCATCGATCTCTCAGAGGGAAAAAGAAAACCATATTTAGATTTCAAGCATCGAAATGAAAATTGTGACGGGTTAAAAACAAAGGCGGCTCCAACACCGCCCAACACAGAACATTCTACATTGAAGTTTGGGCTAGAACCCAATAAAGAAAAACAGATGAAAAATAGATGTATGTCCAAGACAAGATCAAACCCCGGGTAAAAAGCCACATCCCTATTGATAGGAAGCTACATTCAACATATGAAGGACCAAGCACTCATCAAAACGTTTATCGACGTTTGGCCCTCAAAGAAGGCTCTTATGATTTGGGTGAAGTCGATATGGAAATTCAAAGGAAACATGGATATCAAACTGGGATCGAAACACTTCTTTACGGTAATCTTCAGATGCTCTAAGGATAGAAATAAATTTTTTGATGAAGGCCCATATTTTTTTAACTTTGTAGGGCTAGATATAAAATACTGGAAAAAACATTTTTCCCTTGAGAAAGAGGATTTTACAATGGATCCCATTTGGATCAGACTATACTCATTACCCTAGGACTTTTGGCACCCCTAAACCTTGAAGGGAATCGAGAACACCTTGGGATCCTTTGTGAAAATGTCAAAAATTGTTAAGACTGCAAAATATACATCCTGTGCCAAGATCTGTGTTTACATGAATGTTGTCGGAGCCCTACCTAAATCCATAGTTATCTCCTTTCGAGACGATGACTAGACCCAAACCATAGATTACGAACACATTCCATTCAGATGAATAAAATGCCATGAACATGGACATTTATTTTGTGGCTACCCCCATAATGAAACTCCTGATGTAAAAAAAGATAAAGCAGAAAAGGATGGAAAGGGATTCGTCTAGATCCCTAATAAAAGAAAGGTGGGGAAGAAAGGAAACAAGCCCACGGGAGAAACCTCTAAGAAAGACTCCAACAGTTTCCAGGCCTTAACATCAGAAGAACACCAGACAAAAAATACAAAAGGACCAACTCCTGATTTGGAAGGATCTAAAAAAATGGAAGATATAGGGGTAGGGAAACACGAGGATATTCTAAAGTGTTGTCTCACATATTAGAGCACTATTATCTCCCAAATCCCTAAAGGGGAGATTAACATGCAGGAGTTGGAGGACACAGAAAGATTGCAAGAGGAAGCAGAGGGGGAGGATGAGGCCCAAAGTACGGATATAGAGGATACAGATTTGGATATCAAATATCTAATTGAATTCCATGGGAAACAAGAGGTAAACATGATGCAAGTAGGTCAGAGTCACAAACTACACCCAAAATTAAAAAGAAGGGAAATAAAGAGGAAGTAGTCAGGCAAATCTGGCATCATCCTCAGGAAACCTGGGCATTAATACCAATCCACTTAAAAACCCAAAAAAATCAAGAGGGGATGAAAAACTAAGAGGATGCAAACCTCATAATCAAGTCCTGGAGGAAACATGAGCTCTACTCATAGATTCTGGCCAAGTCTTGGGACTCCCGGATAAATACTTTATCTCCCAACCCAAATGTTGATAATAAATATTTTTTCATGGAACATGCAAGGTCTGAATTCTCCATCCAAACATAGAATTATTAAGAAACAATTATCCCAAGAAAAAGTAGATCTCATAATGTTACAAGAAACAAAATGCGGTAGGGACTCCATGAAAAAAATAACAAAAATGATATGGAAAAAATGTGAAGTGGAATGTCCCCTAGATGGGGTGCTAGTGAGATACACATGGCGCGATGCAGAGGAGAGACACGGCCAACGAGGCACGGAGCCATGTGACAGGCTCGTGACATCGCCCGCCACCCCGAACCAGCATTAAATTGCCATTACCGTGGCGCGGATGACAATTAAACAACTCCCCTCTCCCCTCAAGCTTCATTTCATGGTCGCGTTATCTGTGCATGTCTTTTGTCTCTGCGCGTGCTCCAATTGGCATTTCCCTCTGTGGCCTTTGTCTGAGCTAACCAGGAATTGCATGCTCGTCACAGCCCTGGTTCAGCTCCAGGCTTTCTACCACTACCTGGTGCACCTAGTGTCCTCTATTCGCTACATGACGAGCCTCATGTCGCGCCCTCGAGTGCACCCGCACAAAGGCTCTCCATGGAAACCTTGTCGACCCTCTATATCGCCCCCTACTTCGCCTTCCTCCTGCTCCTCTCCTTCCATTCAGCCTGAGCCAATTCTTCCTCCACCTCCTGCTCTAGCCGTTTCGTAGTTTGATAGCCTTGCTATCATCCCCAGGCTGTCGTCTGCTTCCTCGCGCCATCTCCTTGACCCCCTAACGTTCGGGCCTCCTCTTTCACCAATTCCTAACTCTGCTGAGAAGAATGTGGGAGAACCACCTCCTTGCGAGCCTCGGAACACCGAGAACCAGTCCCCAAACTCTTTCCTTGACACACAGCTACGAGAAAGCCTTGCAATTCTCTTCAGCTTGGTCTTCGAACTCCGCCAGGGGGTGGAGGATCTTCAATTCCATCTGCTTTCCATGGATGGAAAGGTAGCAGTCCTTCTCAAGCTCCTTTCCTCTCTTCAAGAGGCTTTCCCCTCGGACCTCGCAGGTGAGGCTTCGGCAGAGGAACCCGGTGGTGCGACCAATGAAGGGAATGCCCAAGCGCAACGTTCAGCAAGAAATGAGAAGGACAAAGCCATGCACAAGGATTTGGTGAAGGAGGTGGACACAGCACGTGGCACGTTGCAGGATATCTCACCAATTGTCGACAGGATCGAGGGAAGCATGGATGCTGGAAAGAAGTGGGCCGATCAAGTGACATACGTCGAGGAGGAGCCGTGGTCCGAGGCCATCCATGTCACCTGGCCAGGTTATCTGTCAAATGTCTAAGGTCATGAGAGCACTCCAAGTTTCATTAGTTTCTCTACTTTTTAGTTGTTGTCCAGTTAGTTTCAAACTGTTTACTTAGACTATTACACTACTTATGTTTGACTTCCATGCTGGCTGGACTGGTTTCCCCTCTGTTGGGGTAGTCCAGTAACTACAACAAGAATATTCTCTATATTTTGTATCTCTTTTTGGTCTTGGAAGGCCCTTTACATATAATACTACTAACTTACAAAAAAAAAAATGTGAAGTGGAATGTATAGAGGTGGAAGTGGCTTTTGGAGGGCTAGCAATCCTCTAGGATCCGAGTAGCATCAAAGTATAAGTAACATCACAGTTCCCTATAATTCTCACAATGCATTTCCAAAAATCAGGATCAATAGAATAGGGATATGTCTCAAACGCATATGGCCCTTTGACTCTGAAAGTGAAAAGGGATCATAGGGGGAGATTTCAACTTGGTTACATTGCTGGAAAAAAATAAATGTGGTTTAAGGAAGATGGACATAGAGAATAGACTTTTCAAGGAAGTGATAGACAAGACTAGGCCGGTGGACCTCCCAACTCAGGGAGACAAATTCACCTAGAATAATAGACAAGGGGGATTGAAGCAGGTAGAAGAGAAGTTGGATAGATTCCTTATTTCAGAGAGATTCTTCCAATCTAAATCGACGTTGGCATCTGAAATCAAGCCTTCCTATGGCTTGGACCACTGGCCAATATCTTTAAGTTGGGAAAGCTCCACAATCCCTAGACACAAGACTTTCATATTTGAAAAATTATGGCTAAGGCATCTAGATTTTATGAAAATAATGCCAATATGGTGGAATAATCAACCGAATCTACATGGAACCCATATGTTCCAATTTTAGCAGCACATGAAATACATCAAATCTTACATAAGGAAATGGAATAAGGAAGTCTTCAAGAACATTCAAGAGGAAAGAATAAAATTGGAGGAAGGAATGGAGGAGATACAAAAGCATGTTATTCTTCAAGGATACTCTCAGGAGATAAATTCAAAGGAGGAGCTCAAGCAAGAGATAAATAGGAAAAGATATTGGTTTGCCAAAAATCTTGAGTTCAATGGCTACATAAAAGGGATAAAAACACTAAGTTTTTCCATAATTCCCTTCTCTAGAGAAGAATCCAAAATCGTATTAACTCCCTATAAAATTAAGAGGGGATCCTATTGAAAGAACATAAAGACATTGAAACAGAATTGGTAAGCCATTATAGTAAATTACTTACATAACCTTATCTAAATAGGAGGGATTCCACCATTTAAATCAAAAGATCCATCCCCAGCTTAATTTCACTAGAACAAAACAAAAGTTGTATGTGACATATGACTCTGGAAGAGGTCGAGGAAATTGTTAAAGAAATGTCAGTTGGGAAGGCTCCGAATCCAAATGGCTTCACCTCTGATTTTTTCCAATCCCACTGGAGCATCATAGGTAGATATGTGTTGGCAGTGGTGGAATAGTCCTAAAAGTATCATTTAATCTTACAATCTTTCAATGCAACATCTCTGACTCTAATCCCCAAGGAAAGGGAAGAAATATTGGAAAATAAGTTCCTCTCTATCTCCTTATGCAATTTTATATTTAATATTATAACCAAAGTAATTGAAAATACATTGAAACCTCTACTGCAGGAAATTATTTCCTCAGAACAGGGAGGATTCATGGAAGGTAGACATACTTTGGATGGCATAATTGTAGCACATGAATCCATCCACTCTCTTAAAATTGGTGGTCAAATGGGCATCATTATAAAGTTGGATCTAGCTAAAGCCTATGAGAGGATTAATTGGGGCTTTCTAAGAGAAATTTTGGGTGTGTTTGGCTTTGACCCACCCTGGATCAGCTAGATATATGTATTGATCTCCTCAACCTCCTTCTCCATTCTAGTTAATGGGTCCCCATCATCCACCTTCAAATCCTCCAGAGGTATCCGTCAAAGAGATCCTCTCTCCACCTATTTGTTTATAATATTTGCAAAAGAACTATGGAGTTTTACAAATCAGTCTCTCCAAGAAAGGGCCCTTCAAGGCCTACATATTTTCTCCCATTCAAAACCCCTCACTCATCTCCAATTTTTGGATGGCACCATATTAATGGATCATCCCAAAGTCAACGAAGCGAGATCCATCAAGAGAATCCTATACATATTCATGGAAGCTTCAAGAATGCATATAAACCAAGAAAAATCCAAAAGTTTATATGTTATACTCCCATAGAAATCCAACACAATATTTCTTGCATTCTAGGTTTCCAAATATCATTCTTTCCATCAAAATACCTGGGATCTCCTCTCCTAGATAAATCCCTTCTCAAAACCTTCCTTGAAAGAGCTCCTCGCTAAGATGGAGGATCGCCTCAACAACTGGACTCATAGATTTCTGACATTCACAACAAGGGTCCTCCTTATTAAATTAGTTTTGGTGTACATGACCATATACTTTTTTTCGGTTCTTATTTCCCCTACAAACATCCAGTGAAGCATCTGGGAAATTCAGAGAAACTTCCTTTGGGGAGAAGATAAATGGGAAAGAAAATGGGCCTTGGTATCCTGGGATAAAATATTTACCCATAAATATAGAGGAGGTCTAGGCATTAGGTACCCTCAAAAGATGGGCCAAGCGTTAGCGACCAAAATATTATGGAGATGGAATAAAAATATGAATGCTCTATGGGCCAGAATTTGGATGGCTAAAAATGCAAATGACATCCCTCCTAACGAATGGATTTGGCTAGAAGGATCTCGCCACAACTCACTCATTTGGAATTATGCTTGGAAAAACAAGGGGATTGTCTACCAACAAAGTTTCTGGGAAATCCATGATGAACGATCGACCTTGTTTTGGGAAGATGCATGGGAACAAAATCCTTCTCTAATTTTAGAAGGAACCTACCAGAACATTCAAGAGAGGATGAGGGAAGCCGAATAGACAAAGTTTAACTAGTTTGGGAAGAAAATCCTAGCCATAATTTGGTGGGTATAATACCCTGGAATCCACTACCATCTTATTTAGTTGAATGGGAAGGGAATTCTCGACAAAACGTGGAAAAAACCATGATCCTGAAAACTATTAACGTCAATCTAGGGAGGGACATCCCGAGATGGGGAAAAAAAGGGAATGGGAAATTTAATATAAAGGAATCTTACCAACAATCCTCTGAATCCCAGGATATTTCCCATTTGCCAGTATGGAGAAAGGTCTAGAACTTGCACCACTGGCCAATAGTAACAACTTTCCTATGGCTAGTAATCCACAAGAGGGCCTTAAATTGGGATTGAATAATCAAAAGAGTGTATGAAGGACATTCCATATGTATAATGTGCCTCCAAGAAGGAGAATTAATGAATCATATTTTCAATGAGTTTTGGGTGGTGTCGGAACTCTGGGACAGAGGAGCACTGTGCTTCAGATCCCTAGACAAATTAAGACATGGAATTAGCAAAAATATTAAGGAATGGAGAGAAAATTCATATAGAAATCAAGTTCTAAATAGAATTTGGATGTTGTTTCTGGGTTTCCTTTTATGGAATACCTGGAAATAAAGAAATCGTATGATATTCAAAAGTAATCATAGTAAGATCGACCAAATTTGGCAAGGAATTCTAGGAAACATCCAAGAAACAATAACTTCCACCTCATGGAAGGAGGAGGATTGGAAGACCATGGGGGCAGAAATCAGGATCCCTAAAAAATGGCAGATGAACCTTGCTCAAAACATCACCTTTTCAAAGAAAACTCCGGCTAAAAATCATCAAAGGAAGGAAATTTTGGAACCCCCTCCCATGGGGTTCCTGAAACCGAATTTTGACGGAGCCTCAAAAGGCAATCTGGGTCAGGAAGGCGTAGGAGGGGTTTTCAAGGACTCTATTAGGGTAATACAAAACATCTACATTATCTCCATAAGTCATAACACTAATAATAGAGCTGAATTGGTAGGTCTTCTAACTGGATTGAGGATGGAAGCAAACCTTGACTACACAGCTCAAATAGTAGAATGGGACTTGCAAATTCTCATTGTTGGGATGAGAAATATCATTAATGGGACCCACTCGAAGAGAGTTTTGATGAATTGGAGACTATCGTATGGTTTTTCAGAGATAACTAATTCCATCCAGGGTAGCTCGACCATCATCCCAAAGCATGTCAAGAGAAAAACAAATGTCGTAGCAGATTACCTTACGAACGTGGCATTCATCTAGATCCCTAGAGAGTGCAGGTGGTCTTAGAGGGAGATGGGCCCAGGTAAATTTTGAGATACGGTAACCCAGTTAGCTAGGTGCAACACCTTCAGCCCTGATGGGATGACAACTAGGGAAGTGGACAACCTCAATACGAGGGAGCCAATTGTCCATGGAATATCCTAATTGTTATATCAGCTCCACATCGTTCGTGGGGGTCAGTACTCTGGCTTCAACATGAAACATATGGAGGAGGATGAGAATGGATGGCATTTAGGGGGAAGAAATCCTTTTCGGGAAATGAAGGTACGAAGGCACAATTTTGAGAAGGCCTCCATGAACAAAGGTGATGGGATGGCGCCAATAGCATTTGTATAGGTACAACCAATATTATGGTTAGGATTTTCCTCTCCACGTGTTTAAGTGGATGGAATCTGGTCGAAGAAGGCTTATGTACAAGAAGGAACTTCCTGGCCCAGACAACCTTCCTGGTCATGTTGGTCGTGGTAAGCAGAAATGTGAACTGGAGGGTAGGCCCATTCTAAGAAAGACCCAATTGAGATCTAGATCTGAGACCTCCATGGGAGAGGCCAATAAAAGCTTCCATAGCCTCTTCTCTACAAGAGAAAAAAGGGTGATGGTCGAGCTCCAAGAGGAGGTCAGCAAAAAAAGGAGGGTAACTTCTAAGGAGGAGAGTTTTGCAGAAGAAAAAGGTTGGGTCCTTGACCGGGTCAAACACACACCAGAGAGACCAAATACTTATGTTTGGTGAAAGTCTATTGGTTCACAAAAGTGTTGATCGCCCAATCATTAGCGCAAAAGTAGGAAAATTCCCAAACTTTAGCGTACAACATCAAGAAAACATTGCAACCAGACAAGCGGTAAGGATTCTCAAAGCAATTTGAACTTTTATGCAGAGATAAATTTGGAATTCATTTCATAGAGCGGGATCAAGAGGTAAGCAAGGAAAATTCAAAGCATCAGGCGATCGGGGGAAAATATGATGGAACTAAGGAGAGAACTATTGTAATTGAGGAGGGCTTGTCGAAGATGGACTCTAGCTTCATCAGGGAGCCCACACAGTAAGCAAGTAAGATATCTCTCCTCTGCCAGGACCCAACACTAGGTTCCTTCTCTCTCCCTTCCAAGCATTGATCGTCAGAATAGCATGTTGGGTCTCTGGGTTGGTTCACTTGTGGTATATTTTTTGTCTTTATAGTTAGAAGGCTATGTATAAGGACGTTAAGTTCCCCAGTCTTAAGAGGCACATTGATATTATCCTTTTTTTCCATGTCATTATGATCACTACTTATGTCATTTTAGTTATGAAAAATGATATGTATCCCAGCTGTAAGAAGAACTTTCTTCCCTGCGGGCTTTTTTCAGTCTTGGCGATCTCAGAATTTTGAGGGGCTCCTTGGTTTCCGTTTTTGGAAGGACCCACAGAATCAAGCTTGTAATATTTTGTATACTCTTAATAGAATCAATAGTTCATTTCTTTCTTAAAAAAAAACATATATAATACACTATTATAATAATGCATTGTCAACATATACACTAGTATATATACCAACATATATATAGACATATATCTATATTAGTACTATCTCACTACATACTCTAATATATATAACGACATAATATGTTAGTATATATATTATACTAGTTTACTAAACTATATATATGTGTGTGTGTGTGTGTGTGTACTAGTAATATATATGGCCTACATATATATATATATATATATATATATATCGATATATAGTTTGGTATGTATACTATTATATATATGGATATATTATACTAGTCTATATAACAATATTTATACTAGTGTATTATACTGGTAGCATATATAGTAGTCTATATATCAAAATACATATCGAGACACATATATGTTAGTACATATGTAGTTTTAGATTTCTAGGAGTCACCCTTATGATGCTCCTCCAAAACAAAATTCATAAAAACCCACATCATTGTTTGGGATTTATGATCAAATCTTTAGAATAAATTGCTACATGAAATGAGTTCGCAGCACCAACTCAAACATAGCTTGCACACTTCGAGGAGGCTTTTAGTTGATGGTATGACATAATCCTTGGAGAAGTGGTTAAATTGTAGGCTTTGAAAACCATAAATCCTCCTTGACATGATCCTATAAACCTTATGACTCGAAAAACAAAACCAAGGTGAATTTTTTTAACCCATACAATCTTATGTGTTAACATTTGGCTCCACAGGGGATGGCATGCTCCCTATGAGCTTCCAAGAACATGCAGTTCTGGTGCCTTATCCATTCATCTTTGTCCACAAAACTTGTATGCCTAAGAGCACCTCCTCTCCCTATTGAAAACAGAGAATATTCACACACTGAAAACAAAAACCACTGCAAACCAAATGCTTGAGAATCGAGATTTATTCATCTTACTCCTAATCTAACCATTTGAACTATTCTTTGTTCAAGTAAAGTGATGCTTCCAATGAAGCCATACAAGAAACTGAATAACTGGTGAAACTTTTTGATCTGAAAAGATCTTTTAAAGACTATGGTTGAGTTTTAAAACATGTGTTCATTAACCATTTAGGAATTAGATGAAAGAGGAAGAATTAAAGATTAAACATGGCAACCATATAAAATATATAGATCTAGAAATAAGCACAAGAATCAGCAAACCATAACAACAAAAGTTGATAACGGAGTTCGACAATATCATCTACGTCTCCCAGCCTTTGTCTAAGTGGGTGAGGCTTTCTTATTTCTATTCAAAGCCTCAAAAATAAATCATAAAAGTGCCTAATGGATTACAAATTGATATGGCTGTGTTCTGCTAGATCTCAAGAACCTATCACAACTGACGACACTGAAAATGAATGAACGAAGCTCCCAGAAATGGCCCACAAAGTTTCTCTCCTCAATGGCTTCCTTGCATAAAAATGGCTTTGGCTTTTCAATTCTTCAACATTTTCCTGTTCTGAACCTCCCTTAAGGCTATCAAGAACCCTTGGTTTATATAGGCTTGAAGTTGGCAACAAACTCCCAAATTCCCCCCAAGATCTGGCCTTAAAAAGAGCTCCAGATCCTCCAATAATGGCCAAAATCTCTCAAAACTAGCTGAAATAACCATAAAAATCATAATATAAGGTCAAAATACCCATAATTGAACAAATACAGGGTGCAACCCCTTTTCTCCAGGCCCCTGGTCATATGGAACGATTCCATATGGCCTTTGGCTAGGCTGGTGCGCTAGCCCCCCTCCGGAATAGGCCATGGACCTATGGCTATGGCCCATGTGGCCAAGCTCTATACCTCCACGCACCAAAATGGATAGACCCTTGGTCGTTTAGGCCCCAGGTTACGCACCCTGTTCGGCAGGCTAGCCCGGCCGATCGAAGCTAACCCCACAAAAAATGTGTCAATGTATAAGGGAGTAGGCCATGGTCATTTCGTAGCAGTCGTATACGAGATCGGGGCTAGGCTGATAACAATGCGCAAAACAACAAATGATATGGATATATGGTGAGGTTGTATGGTGTGCGCGCTAAGTCCGGGGCTTATCCTTGGCCCTATTCTCCATCGATTAAACGTAAAGGTAAGTTTAAATAATTAAACCACCATATAGTTGTTAAGAACTACCAATGGGCAAGTTGGTATCCTGGCCCTAACAAACCTTTCCGCCCGGACTGAAAGTCACGGGTTCGACTCCCCGGGAGCCCATAATTTTTTTCCCAAAGAACCAATGGAGGGGTGCCACGTGGTAGCCCAAGATTGGGCCATGTGGCACCATGCTATTTGCCTAGATAATGGACATGTGTCAACCAACAATTCATCCTCTTGTCAACCCAGTCAGCATGCCACTATACCTGCCATGTCATGTTAGAAAAACAGGACTGTGAAGCAATAAAATAAAACAAATGCGGAAACAAAACACAAAAGATACACAATACAATAGAGACATAGATTTACGTGGTTCACCCAGTGTGGGCTACACCCACCGGAGAAATTGCCAAGTCCTTCCTTTATTATTATCTAGCATATGAAGGGATATGACTTACAACAAACCCATTGTAACTTCCTCTTCTTTCTCTCACAGTCTCCTATCTCAGAATAAAATATTCGCCATCAACCATAGCTGCAATACATTTCCCTCATAAAAGAGGGTTGCCTTCTAGGGAAAAAAA
>SNQJ01S0262425.1:0-12153 GCA_010110895.2 Picea sitchensis | reverse complement strand
AGTGGTCCCCTTATGGTGAAAGCCCTCATGGGAAGACGTTTTGCGGATTGAGTTATCCTAGAAGAATGGTTGGAGGACCCATGCTTGTATGTGGAATAACGAGATGAAGATCAAGGAAATTGTTGGTGAAACTATCCTAGATGTATAGTTCTTTTCATTCCATTTCCGATGGTATGTATAATGTCACATAACTCCTCACGGTTAGAGAGTTATGGCCATGAGAAGTTGGAGACCCCAGGTTTGGGTAATGGACCCAAGTTTGTTTGATGGGTAACAATATGATTTATGATGTATTTTTAGAAAATACTATTCTATATGAATAGTACATGTCATGCAATTTATGGTGGTATGTGGAATGTCACATAACTCCTCATGGTTTGAGAGTTATGGCCTTACGAAGTTGGAGGACCCTCACATGTCATCTAGAAGCCCCAAAAGGTCAAAGTAGTCAAAGTTGTTTAAGGGATTTTAAAAGGTAAATAATAAAGTGAAGTGATGAGTGTACTATAATTCAAAGTGAATACAAAATAAATAACATTACTATAATTCCATTACTATAAAGTGAAGTGATGAGTGTACTATAATTCCAATAACATTACTATAAAGTGAAGTGATGAGTGTACTGTAATTCCAAAGCTTTGTGACAATATTCATTACATGAATAACATTGACCATGAAAAATACTTTCATACCTTTTCTTTGGTGTCCATTTTCTTTGAGGTGTAAGGATGGATTCTTGATGTCTTCCTTGCTTTGTTCTTTTGAAACTTTCCTTGTCTTGTGTAGATGGTTGATTTTCAACATTGTCTTCACCCTTTAAGAGTGAGGAACTTACCTCATGCTTCTTTGAGGTGCTTGCTTCAACATGTGTAGCTTCTCTCTTGTATCCAAGACCTGATTTATCATTTGGTGATCTTTGAATTTCCAAGATCTCATTCAATATTTTGTGAGCTATTCAAGAATTTTTTTTACTTCTCTACTTTCTTTCTAAGATCAACAACTTCAGCTTCTAACTTATGACATGACTCTTCATTTTCATTCACTTTATTCTTCAATAGTTCATCTACCCTTTTGGCTTCTTCAATTTGGTTCTTGAGATGGAAAATAATTTCAAAACTTTTGTTAATCTCATCATCTACCTTCTTATCTTCTTTTTCATTCTTTAGTCTTGTGATATTTTCTTCCTTTTCATCTAATTGAGTCTTATTACTCCCTTTTTTTTCCTTGAACATTTCCTTTAACTTCAAGATGTGATTTTGACTCTTCTTAAGAAAATTTTTAGTGTTATCCGAAAGATAGCTATAGTCTATATAATAGTGGTCATTGCTATATTCATATAGACTTCTTTCAAATTTCTCTTTAAGCTCTGATAGTTTTTCTTCTACTTCTTCCATGGGATAAAAATCAATTGATTCTATCCAAACTACTACTAGATTTTCGTTTTCACTTGTAGAGAAAAATTCAACATAATCACATTTTGAATTATTGCAATCAAGGGTTTGTGGAGATTCCTTACCTTCATTTGAAATGTATTCAAGATCTTCCTCTTTTCCAACATCATCAAATGATTCTTTGCCTTCATTTGAATTGTCTTCAATATCTTCCTTCTTGCTTTGATAAGTCTCCTCTAGCCTTAGCCATAGATCCTTGGCGGAAGTGCATTTTCCTATGCTCTCTTTGATAGGGATGGAGAGTCCACTAAGAATGGTCTTGAGAGCCAATGTATCATTCTTCTTTCCTTCCCTTTGAGCTGCAAAATTTGACTTGTTCTTCAAGGAAACTGACCCACCAATGGTTGCCTTCCAAATACTTGCTCCCATTTCCTTCAAATGCACTCTCATTTCTATTCTCCAAGTAGAATAGTTTTCCTCATCAAGGATTGGAACTTCATCATCTTTTTGTGTGTCCATATATCTCCTCCAATATTTTTAATTCTTTTATTGAAGGCCTTCTTGGATACCAATTGTTGGACACACTGACTACACTGAGAGGGGGGAGTGACAATGTAGGGATCTTTTTCTTAGAACTACCCCTTCACAAAACTAATTAGTTAGCAATCACCATTTACTCATTACTTATTGTCATCATTTATAACCAGTTAAATGTGAGAATACATCAACAACATATCATCAATAAACCATCACCACAAGGAACACAAAGAACACAAGATGTATGTACAATTTTCTTTTTATTACTGACTACAATCCTTGGGTTTATCAACAACAACTGAATAGAGTACAACTCTATAAGAGAACAAAATCTATAATGCAAGACTCATATTATAGCCTCAACACCAACTGAGATGAGGCAACAATCCTCAACATATATCAATCTGTCAACAGGTATGTGACCTGTCGATAGTGCAACATGCGTATGTACATGCCCTACTAGTAGTACAACTCACGTATGCATGCGACCAATCTGTACTACATACTGCATATTACATTTGAGTTACTTAGGGTTTTCTCTTCAAGATTAACTTAGATCCTCTACAACCTTCAATCATATTCTCTTCTTTCTTTCACTGTCTACTCTGACCCATAACCAATCAAAACACATCCAAACTCTCCAATAACTTAATCATGCTTCTCAACAATACAATATGAATTCTCATCATGTATAAGCAACTGGTATACTATAACAATCATATCAATACTGAATCATAAGAGTACTGCTCACTCCATCAACCAACACAAACCACATCACAACAACCATACCAAGAATGTCTTAAGCATTCACCATACAACAAGAAAGAGTATCCATCAAGTCAACAATGTAAACATACCAGAGTTTCTATGGCATATCTGATCCCATATAATGCAGATCTGGAACCTTCTTTAGTCTTCAAGACAATGTCATCAGCTTAACCACAAGTCTTCATGACTTCATCCACTCTATGCGCCCTGTCCTCATTCAACCTGCATATGTATGTGCCCTGGCTCACTGCATCCCACATACACCTTAGAAACTAGGGTTTCTGAACTTCCGATACTTTTTCCATCATGAACTCAAACTTGCTGAAACTTTGATGCATCCATGAGATCCTTCATACACACTCTCTCTCAAAATAGATCTTCAATACATGCTCAATACATACACACAAGATGCATTTTCACAAGAGACTCTTGCCTCTTATTTATACTCTCCAAGTAGCTTCCTTAGAAGCATCTTCTAGGTCACTTAACCCATTTCTAGGTCACTTAAATTATTTTCCCCATTTTTAGGGTTAACCACTTTCCATAATTAGAAAGTTCTCCATTTCTTTATCATTTAAATATTCCTCCTTGACTTTGTCACCTCACTTTATCATTTAAATAATATTCCTTGACTTTGTCACTTCACTTTATCATTTAAATAATAATTCAACTTTGCAAGCTCTTTGACTTCTTTGACCTTTTGGGGTTTCAAGCCTACATATGAGGGTCCTCCAACTTCGTAAGGCCATAAATATAAAACCATGAGGAGTTATGTGACATTCCACATACCACCGAAAATGGCATGACACGCACTATCCATCTAGAATAGTTCCACTAACAAATTCACTGATCTTCATCTCATTATTACACATATAAGCATGGGTTCTCCAACCATACTTCAAGGATAACTCAACCACATATCATCTTACCGTGAGTACTTTCACCATAAGGGGACCACTTTGGAGTTCATCCATTACACCTTATCAACCATGATAAGACAATAATGATTCATCTTAACATCAATAGAATAATGCATCATATACCAATGAAACCACATCAATCCATCTTCATCTATCATCATGTATCATTGAAAATTCATTGATCCATATTCATCTATGCCTCATATCAATGACATCATATGACTATGATTCCATTTGAAATTAATCAATACATACTTCGTCAATATACTATGATAAGACATACATCAAACCTTTGACCTCATACATCAAACCTTTTGACTTTTGACATCATTTAATCATCCTTTGGCATCAACCAATTCCTTGACATCAATCCTTTGACTTCAATCAATCAATCATCCCTTGAAATAAATCAATCACTTGAGATCAATCCATTGACATCAATTAATTAAATCTTTGGGATCAATGACAACATGATCCAACAACATCTACCTCCTCATGTTCCATTTCCCTCCATTCTAGCACCATCCTGCCAGAGAAACGTCACTTTTTGAGTTAGAAACCATCAAAAACTTTGTTTATGGACATATACGAGGGCTACAACATTCACAGTCACGTATATGATTAGTATACGCAGGCTATATTTTAGACAACCATGTATTACCACACATATACACGACCCGATGAATTGTATCTCGCGTACACCTAAATATCTAATTTGCGCCCTAAATAACTTAAAATTTGAAACCTAAATACAAAATGTAATCCACTAGAAAGGAAGAGGAGGGGAAGAGGAATTACCTGGTCTAGAAGGTTGCTGATTCTGTCACTCGTAGCTCCCACAATCACTAGTTGAATATCGAAGGTAATTTGGTCCAAAATTCACTATTTGGGTAAAAAAGTCAAATGACAGTAAATTTTGGTTTTTGTTACTATTTATAGTAGTTTTTACCCACTTTATGTAATTTCAAATTGTATTTTTACCTAATGGACTAATACAACAGAGGATTAAGTTGGTTATTGTCGTTTTCTCCAAGGATTCGTGCATTTTTTAGCGTTATGTTGACCATTCGTAACTACATATAGGTATTTTCGCTACCCAACATATAGGATAGGTATCTGTTCCATCATGCACACTTGCATTGTCCTATAACTATTACTCATATCATTTAGGTACGAACCCATTTTTTAGCGATACAGAACCCTCCATCTGCTACAAGACATGTCGTTATCAAATGGTAGAGACTTACCAAACATGGGTACCCTAGTTAGATCCTTTGCTCCATTTGGTGCCCATGCTGAGATTGTTTCCATAGGATCGGGAGTCCCTTATAGCTAATACATGACTTTATGTTGAGCCTCATTTCTCACTCATAAAAATGCTTACCTATACCTCGAGGACTCCCCGTCGATTTTGATTTAAGATCTTTTCCGACTCATTTTCAAAAAGAAAAAATATTTCCAAGTGAACTTGTCTCTTTCACACTTGTAAATTGGATTTGAAAGGACATCTATTTGGTACAAGTTTATCCCTTTTTCACACCAAAGAGACTAAGATTATGAAAAAATACATTTTTTAGTGTTAAGTTTTGATTGCATCTCATGCCCTTGCTTGCAGTATTGAGCCTCTTACTAGTTCTCTCTTTGCACTATAAACTGTTAGCCTCAACAGTTTTACATCCTCAACCAAGCAGAGCCTTGTTATATCCTTTGCAAATTGACACCCTATACCCAGGAGGGAACATTCCCTCGAGTGTCCATCTCCCGCATGCACCTCCTTGCATTGAGAATAGGTATGTTCCATTGCTAGAACTAGTTTTGCTTACTTGTGACACTCGTTTCCTCCTCTATATCATAGCATTCATTTGACTATGAAAAAACAAAAAATATGGATGGGAAGGGAGTATTATCTTATATTGGCAGTATTGGTGTCTTCTTTGAACATAGAACAAATTTGTTGAGTCCACTTGTCATCATAATTTTGGGTTTATCATGGCCTTAGGAAGCTGAGCTCGTTACAAAGAGTTTACTCCCCCAACTGGTTACTCTTCTAGTCCTTATGGAGATTTTGATTGATGCCTCCTGCATCTCATGGTTTCATCATTGAGTCTATGCTGCTAGAGTCTTCCATATGTCTCATGCTCTTGTTCAAAGGATGTCTATCAACCTGTGTCGACCATTCCTCATAACTCTTGACTTTGCATGTCGACCATACCCTTAGTTTGTCTCAAAATCACATGAAGTTGTAGTTCTATTGCACACCCTAGTCCTAATTTCCTCATTGGTATGTAACCTTGAACCCAACAGTCGACATTTAATCATTGGTCGTTGACTAGGTGGTTTCCCTTGTGTTCGATGACAAGACATATATTCACACATTGGGATTCATGCAATGTCTTGGATTCCATTAGCCTTATTGGTGGTTTCCTCTCCTTTGTCAACAATTTTCCTCATTATATTCTATTAAGAGGGTATTTTTCATGTACCGCTTGCACTTGGAACACGCGGAAGACGCATAGGGTCGTTGGTTCGTGAACATGTTCTTCCTCTGATTTCCTCCAAATCATCAAGCTCATGCTTTATACCTCGTGATGAATGATGAGAGATGCCTTAATTCTCTCCTCTCAGCGGGTCTCCTTCCATCAAATTCATCTCATCTATTCTGGAAACGAGACCTAGAGACTTGCGATCATTAGTGGCATGTTCTCTCATCATTGACAGTTGGGAATACATCAATGTCTCCTGATCAATGGATTATTCAAGTGTTCGACCCCAAATCCTTTATTCACACTTGTAAGAATTTACTCGATGCCTTGATACCTACTTTCAACATCGGTAGGCTATCTCATGTTTGTTAACGATATACCTCAATGACTAGTAATCAAATGAAGTCTCATTGTGTTCGACCTCAACTCCTTTATTCACATGATGTAGACTTGCACCTTTGGTGGATTGTGTAGAAGACTTGAAGACATCAATATGTAGCCGTAGATTTTCTAAGTTGTTGCTACATTTTCATTGGACCAGTACCTATCTGAATTCAGTGATCATGGAAGATCAGATTATACTCCATTGTATACATATATCTTCATATTGATTTTGAGACTGGTTTTACTAGGACTTGTTCGTGACTATGACAAACTTTGGCATGTAACCACATTTGTATTTTTCTATTCATGGCCAAGAAAAGTTGTTTGGTATATTTTCACATGGATCTGCAGTGTAATTCAAATTGGCAGTCATGTATGCAAAGTCAATATAGATTGGAATGAGAAACTAATTCTTCTAGCTGGGTCCCCATTACTCCACTTATGGGTTCTTATAATGTATTTCGACCATCACAGATACTCCTTTGACCTCACACATTACAGGGAATATGTTATAGAAAGATTTGCCTCACCCCATGCAATCTTGCACATAAGGCCTTTTTCCATTTCCCTATGCAGATTTGAAGTCCCTTTTTACAAATCCCAGAGCTAAACATATAATTTTTCCACCTACACGCACCTTGCCTACTATACAACATGCATATACAAATGTTGCACCACTACAACACGCGTACATCGGGAAATGTGCCCAAAATTGAAAAATGGTGTCAGGTTTCCATGTCACGTCATGAGATCAATGATCCTTGGCCTTCCATATACTGGAAACATTCTGACTCGGCCCTTTAGTTCCACTTGAAGGATATAAATGGGCCAAATCCGAGTTATGGAAAAGAAGAGAAAGAATTCAACTTTGAGAGCAACGTTACTATGGAGGAATTATTGACTTCACATTGAGTCTGCACCCTTTGTCCTTTAAGTCCGAACACATTGTTCAACCCCCAATCTCTTCCCTTACTAATTGAGAACTTCATTGTCTCTCTTATATGAGCTTTCCTTTGGTGGAGGATTGAAGTGGTGGGGGCCCAGTTGGAAGGAACTTATTTTCTTGGTTCTGAACCATGCCGACATGAAAGTCTGTAACTTATTCACTTATGTTGATTATATCTTAATAGAAATACTCTTCTTGTCCAATTAACATCTTGAAAATATTTTAATTATTATTCCATGGGAATATCTATTATGAATGTTGATGGGTTATGTTATTGAATTTGATAACATCATATATTATCACCATATGCTTGCGTTTCTTGGTTGGTGAGGGCTAATTGCATGGATATTGCTTTGGGTCAGGTGCTCAATGGTGGACTTCATCGAACGTCTGGACGAGGTAGGCCTTTTATCTTGTCTTGCTAGCATATTTGTTTATATAACATACTTGAGAGTATAATTGATTTCTGTAGTCATTTCCGTCTGTTGTGGTTTACCCCCAACCATAGAGAGATTTTCCTCATAACATTGAGCACTCAACACACCCTAAAAGTATTTTGCAAAATATTTTATTTTTGGGTACCACTTTTCATTTTTTCTAAGTCAGAGTCTATATTATGGATGAATGGATTTTTATTTCTTTTATATCATTAAACCTTATCATCGATTGTTTTTTTGGTTTTGATAGATTGATTTTTCTAAGTAACAATGCACGATAGGCCCAAAAGGTGCATAGTTTAAAACTCTTAACAATCGTTGATCGATGAAATTTGGCCTATAAGATAGGATTTTAACATCACCGATACTCTTAGACGTTGAAAATTTTTGAGAGGTAAATCGTAAACAGAATAAACTTCCATCACCAATCACCGACACATCTTTTGCATTGACAAAATTTGAGAGACGAAATTGCGAAAAATTTTCACTTAAAAAAAACAAACACTTCGTCAATTACTGATCATCGTTATGACATTGACGTTGGTATAATATAGTGCGAAAACCATAATTATGTCCAGAGGAACTCATCGATGCCAAAGGAATGTTTTCCACGAAAAGGTCGAAATCAATCGCCACATGTCTTTACCATGTAAGCAGTTCGTACGACGTAGCTTGTTTTCCCCACGTCATCTCTTGATGTTCCCCATGTCATGTCCATATCTCCAAGTCAACATTTCCATGTCAACATTATATGGAGTTTTGGGTCAACATCAGAGCTTTCGACCCAAGGTATCAATGAAAAAATAAAACATTAAATAAAAGCGTCAACATCGATGCACTCGTTTACTATCGGTAGGATGATAGGACATCATATGAGAGGGGGATTTTGTCAAACCTTCCACATTCTACATCAATGATCTTGGTCTCTCTATTCTTTGTTTTCATTTCAATATCCTGCCTTTTTCCTTCGATGCTGATCATACCATTGTTAAAAAATATGAAGAGTTGATAGTTTGATGGGATACTTTCGACGAGGATAAGATCATATTTTTTTATTTAAGGGACCAATTAATGTTTCACTCAGCCCATGTTACTATCTCACACACCATATAAATAATAGAATTTTGAATCCACCGATGAACTATGAAGTAACCTACTCCTGCACCACCATTTTGCATTGCATTTAATCCCGAGTGTGGTTCAGATTTAGTGATGGATTGTGTAGGGCACATTTACAACCTTGAATTTAAGAATTGATGCGACAAATATTTTATTTCCCAGAGCAATTGAAGGAGAGAGAGAGTGCATCTAAGATATTACAACCAATCTTTAAACCATGTTAAACTTGTGCAAGGAAGAGGTATGTGCTTTCTTCATCATTTCTACATTTGAAATTGCATCCATAATATTTTTAGAGGTTGGTATCTCACTCTGTCTGTTTGCAGAAAATGCCTCCAAGAAAGCCGACAACCAGGCACTCACCAAGGACGCCCAAGCTAAAATAACTAGAGGTTGGGGAAGGATCTACACTAATCAATGGAAGGGAGTTGTATTTCACCTCAAAGACCTGGCATGGAAAAAGGATATTTTGCAAACTTCAAGCATGATCTCGGGTCTGGCGAAGAAGTTCACAGAAGCCCCAATCAAAGCTCTGGCAGTCATACAACACTTAAGTGTAAAATTGATCAAGTGCAAGGAACAAGCAGTGGAGATAAAGGAAGTCCTCTTTGATATTTTAGTCTCTTCTTCCTTTTCCTTCTCTTACACTCAAATGTGTTTTTATTTCTTGATTCCTTTTATTCCTCATTTTTCATATCTTAGTTTTATTATTCTCTCTTTTGTTGCCTATTATAATACAATTTACCTTTATTCCTTATTCATTAAGGATTAGCTACTAATTTATTTCATTTATCTATAGTTTATCTATAATTAACCACGAAAGGGATTTTCTCACTGATGCACTGCAATTTGGGAAACTTAGATTAAAGGGAGTGCACTTGTCATCAAACAAAGGTTCTAAATTAACCCTTGCATAATTTGTTAATCAATCAAGTTAAGAACAATGCTCAACTTATGGTAAGGTAGTGGCTTATGAAGGTTTGAAGTGGACCTCACTCTTCCACCCATAAACCACACTTTCATCATTATTTGTAATCACTCTTTTGCATGAAGAAGATTCATCTCAATCATTTCATTGTGATCCTCTGAAGATGGATTTACTTTTATGAAGTCTGAAATGTTGGATTAATTAAATTTTAACAAGTTTTTCCATATTTCATAACATCTATAGCTTGTAATGGACCTTAAATCCCACCCTGGAAGGGGTTCTCCTGTTGATGCACTGCAATTTGGCAAAATTAGATTAAATAGATCACAACTGTCATCAAATAGATATTCTAACTTAGCCATTGAAAAACGTTAATTAATCAAGTTAAAAACACTACCCAACTTATGGTAAGGTAGTGGTTTATGAATTTTTGAAGATGGCCTCACTCTTCCACCCATAAAACACATTCTCAACATTATTTATAATATCTCTCCTACATGAAGAAGATTCATCTAAATAATTTCATTATGATCCCCTGAAGATGGACTCACTTTGTTGAAGTATGAAACATTGGGCTAATTAAATTGTAACAATTTGTTTCCATATTTCATAACATCTACACCCTATAATGGGCTCTTTGTACTCAATGATCAAATCCCACCATGGAATGGATTCTTTCATTGATAAACTACACTCTTGGAAACTTAGATTAAAGAGATGCAATTGTCATCAAACATAGCTTCAAAATAATCCCTTGCAGAAGGCATTAATTAATCAAGTTAAGAACACTTCCTAGATTATGGTAAGGTAGTGGTTTATGAATTTTTTAAGCCGACCCAATCTTCCACACATAAACCACACTCTCATAATTATTTATAATTTCTCTTCTGCATGAAGAATATTCATCTCAATCATCGTATTGTGATTCCCTAAATATAGACTCACTTTGATGAAGTTTGAAATGTTGGGTTAATTAAATTTGAATAGGTTTTTCCATATTTCATATCATCCAATGATGCCTTAAATGGTCACATGAGAGAGAAAGGGTGGGATCTATCCGTGTAAGATATCCTAGAGAAGAAACCTGATGGTGAAATGGTAGAGGATACTAGTATATTAGATGGTTGCTTCCACTATCCTTTTACATTATCCATTAATGGGTGTATTTGCAACCTCTCTATCCCATGATAGAAGTAGATATTTCACCTTGACTTTGACACTTCAAAATTAATTATATCTATACTTATATTAGGGAGGTTAGCATATTAATATTGAATCCATCCCTTAATTTTCTTTCGTATCCCTAAGCATCGAGGAAGAAGTAGAACCCAAGAACAATCCATGAAGATCTTCCATGGGCCTTCCTTTACTTTATTTTTCTATGGTGTTCAAATCTTTTATTTTGAAAATGTTGTGTCATGTGATTCTTTTAGCTCTGTTATTAATGTCTCATGGTTAGGTTGATACTTATTTCAGTATACATTTTTTATTTTGTAGAGAAAAATGGATCTATACAAGGATTATATCTTGTAATAAATATGTAGTAGATAATGCATGAACACAAATTCATATGCCAACAAAGTTTTGCTCATCTCAAGAGGTTTTTTGGTCATTACAGTATGGAGTTGTTTGAATTATTCGTGAATATGTACATTGAGCTATGTTACTTTTGAGATCGATTCCTGCTTTTGAAATTTCCTTCCCCTTTCTTTTTTCCCGACTTATTTTTCCATTTCTTTTCCCTATTCTATACTTTTCCTTGTTTCCATTTTCTTTTATTCCCTTCTTAAATCCATTTATAGTTACCATACATAGTATTATTTTAGAAATTGACAGGTTCGTGGGTTCATGGGCCTTCATCCCCATCCATTTTCCTATGTCACTAGCCCGACCAACCACCCTATTGTTGTTGATTAAGGTTGGTTGTCATTGATGTCAACCCTTGAAGAAAGACCCGTAGCACAAAGGTTTGGGTAATAGACCCAATAGTGTTTGATGTAAATATGAATCATTATATTTTTTTCATGTTTGATAAGAAATAAATATGGATGAACTCCAAAGTGGTCCCCTTATGGTGAAATCCCTCACGTGAAGACACTTTGTGGAGTAAGAGAACCCATGCTTAATTGTGGAATAATGAGATGAAGGAAAGTGAATTTGTTAGGGAAAATATCCTAGATGGATATTTCTTGTCATGTCATTTCCGGTGGTATGTGGAACGTCACATAATTCCTCACGGT
>SNQJ01S0262424.1:0-12153 GCA_010110895.2 Picea sitchensis | reverse complement strand
TGCAGAATGACTGCCATCAAAAGTGGTCCACATACTTGCAGCAATTCCACCTCAACATCAAGTATAAAATAGGAAGCACCAATCGTGTCACTGATTACCTCAGCAAACCACCAGTTGCGACACTCACCACGGTGCTAGACTCTTGTGGCCATGAGACATATGGATGGCCCCAACTCTATGAGATAGACCCTGACTTCGCCAAGACCTACCAAATGTTGGGTGCAAATGCAGTTGTCGATAATTTCCATCTTCAGGATGGATTGTTGTGTCGTCTAGGACATATTTGTGTTCCATCAAGTGAGAAAGCGAAGCTGATCTGGGAAGCCCACTATAGTCGGGTGGCAGGACACTTCATCGTCGAAAAGACAGTAGTGATGCTACATAAGCATTTCTACTGGCTGAAAATTCTCCAGGAGGCTGACAAGTATATCAGGTCCTACACTGCTTGCACTATTTCCAAACCAACCACTAAGAAATAGGGCATGTACACCCCTCTTCCTACTCCTGACATGCCATGGGAATCCATCTCAATGGACTACATGTTAGGCCTCCCATCCACCAAGTGGGGAAATGTCTATGTTTTTGTGGTTGTTGATCCCTTTTCTAAGATGGTGATTATGGTTGCCTACAAGAAGAGCATCAAAGTAGAGGCTAGTGCCAAGCTATTCTTTGAACGAGTCTGGGTACATTTTGGAATCCCACAAACCATTATCTCAGATCAGGATAATCGATTTCTTAGCACATTCTATTCGAGCCTCTGGTCACTACTAGACACCAAGCTCACGAAATCCATGACCTTCCACCCCAAGATAGATGGCCAAACCGAGGTTGTAAATTGAATGATTTTGCATATTGTTATCACTGAAATTTCATCTGCAAATGGTTACAGGAATCCAACATCTTCAAATAGCTATGAGTTCACCCATGGACCAAAATTACCAAAAAAACATTTCCAAAAGGTCCAAAACTATACAACCAGTTATAAAGTTAGGATGCGCTATGACTATACAGGGCACGCGTGCACATGCTCCATCAAGAAATGCAGGAAAAGCACACGTGCACATGATGCACGACTGTGGATTCTAAAATCCATGCACACCTGAGAACGACGCATTTATGATGTTGGTCAGCCTCCCACCCACTTTTGGTTCAACTTCCAAGTCGATTTGACATCTAAATCTTGGCTGGATCCACCTGGGTGGCTGGTTAAATACCTAAAGGTGCCCTAAACAACCCCTTTTCACACTAAAAGCTGGTTTCACAATACCTCAAAGTGGTGCTATAAAACAAGGCCATGGGTTCACTACATCTTCAAGGAATTCAATTGCAAGGTTATGTTGCTACTATTCTCTTGGGGAAACCTCTTTTCTCATCAAGAGCATACTAGCACCATTCCATTTAGGCAATCCACATCACCTTTTGAGTGGGTTAGATTGGGATTCTTTCACTGTTTCTTTCAAGTTTTCAATTTGTAAGTGTTAGGTTATGAAAAAGGTATAAATATCTTCCTTTTTCCCACATTTCATGATATCATCTTGATTGACTTTTCTATTATTTAGGAGCAAATAGAATAGAAAATGAGCAATACACTCTTTAGCATTATTGTTGAATTCAGATTACATAGATCCTAAATATGATTGGAATTGTCTGGTTTTATTACAGGATTGGTTAAATATTGTCAAACCCAAGATAGAAAAGGAAATCTTGAATATTCACAAGCTATTGGAGGTGGAAGACTTCATGGCGCAAGGTAGTTTTGAAGATGATCGAGTTTCTTATATTGTAATAGTAAAGCGATCCTGAGGATCTCTCGATCCTCAGGATAGATTAATTTACCCAGATTATTGTAATATACAAGGGGTAAATAGATCTTGAAAAGAGATAGAAGAATTTCACCCAAGAACTCATAACTTAGAATTGTTATGCATTAGTAGTTTTTGTAAAATGTTGTACCAGCTATGAAATCAATAGAATATTCGAGCGGTTTTACCATTTCGATATACTAAATTTCAAATAGCGTTGCTTCTAAGGACCAAGGGCCCAGTCTGAAGGAGCTACTGTTTGACCTGTAAATGTATCAGTTCAATTTCTATTTTGTGATTTGATTCTCTTTTATAGTAGTTAAATGAATCCATAAGTGTGTTGATGATTTCATGTCAATTGCAAGAGATATATATTCCCTAAAGCATTAGATGATTGTTGTTCCAATTCCTATTATTGAGATTTGATGCGTGACATCTCCTCATAAGTTCATGTTTGTTGTTCCCTTCACTTAGTTTACATTTTTTGTTCCTTTTACTTAGTTTACATTTGTTGTTCCTTTCCGTTAGAATATAGTTTTTGTTTCTTTCAATAGAAATACGATTGTTGTCTCTTTTCGACTAGATTACAGTCTCTATTTCTTTCCATAGATAGATTAATTCACCTTTTTCTTTCTAGCAATTTGATTCATAATAATAGTCATTTCTGCAAGTCTTTATCTAGATTCAATTACTGCTCTTAAAATGAATTCAATAGATTAATTAGTTCATTTCCATTGCACATCTTTAGATTTCAATTCCTAGAATCTTTAATGAATGTTTGAGGAACTTGATTGTTGATAAACTCAGATTTTCTTTCACTACACGATTTTAGCCTCTACGAGCTATCTGCATAGACTTTGATGATATTATTTGAGATAAAAGACGAATCCTCGTGTTGATAAATTAATGTTAAACTAAGGATTTTTCTTAGACATATTTAGAGCCCAACATTTTGGCACCATTGCCGGGGAAGAATGTCAAAGGTAGTATAGAGTGTGCCTCTGGAGGATGAGGTATTGAAGACGGAAGGTAAGAAACTACGCAGGCAATAAGTAAGATGCTTATACCAGCGCCTACCTCTAGCTGAGGTGTTAAGAGGTTGCATAGATGTTTTCTTCTTTCTTGATTTTCCTTTTTTTGTGTGAAGTCTGTATGACTAAGAAGAAAGATCTTGAAAAACCAAAACCCCCACCAAAAATTACCAAATCCCAGGGCTCGGTGCTCCCTAGAAGAAGCACTTTCATAGACGAAATCATCTGAAAAGCAGAATCTCAAGCTTCGGTTGGACCTAGAAAAGGATATACCCAAATCCCTAAGGTGGCAGTTTCACCAATTTCAACCCACACCGAGATTCATAGAAAAACTGAAGGGACTGAGAAAATCTTTCAGAGCATAGATCTTCCACCCCTCAACCCTTTAGAAGAGGGAAACTCTTGTAATATGGAGGAAGGAGAAGGAGAAACCAGTGGGATAGCTAAGATAAACCCAATACCCAATCTTGAATCTCTCGTGAAAGAAGAAGGCATACCCAAAATCCTAGATAGGGGGAGTGTAATCAAATCCCCTAGAGGATCGGATAACCAATCAATTCAAATAAAAAATCTGGATCAAGAAATCCATGAATATTTCTGGCATATTTTCGATCAAATGGCACAACCAAATCCACAACGTCCCCAGACTTCCACTTTGGAATATCCAATAGTTGATCCAATCGCCAATGCCCCCATGAAGGCAATTCCCCTACAAAACCTGCCAACCTTTCATGGATTAATCTTAGAAGACCCGGATGCATTCTTATTTGAATTCGATGTCCTATGTAGAGGGTATGATTACACCTCTGAACCCCAAAAATTAAAATTGTTCCCCTCCACTTTGAAAGGAGCAACTCTACGCTGGTTCATGGGATTAGGGGGAGGAACTATAAAATCATGGGATGAGATGAAACAAGCCTTCTTGACAAAATATCAGGATTATTGTAGAACTAGAGACTTAAAATATTAAATCTTTCAAATAACTACAAAAGAAAATGAATCATTAGAAGAATATGTCGAGAGATTTCAATATAATTTACAAAGATCACCCTATGGCATGTTACCAAGTGAAGTACTTAAGGCAACTCTGATTAAAGGTATGAAAGATGAATGGGTAGAAACATTGGATTTAATGAGGAAGGGTGAAATTTATCAAGAAACTTATGATGACATTGTCCTATTGTGCATCAGGTGCTCAAGACGAAGTTCATGGACCAGATCAAGGATGCGTACCCCCGGAAATAGAAATATTACTAGTGGGGGTGTTACGCAAGATGAAGTTGGTAATCTCTTAGAAAACTTCAAAACAAATATTCTGATCACTCTGACTACACAATTGGATGTGTTGCAGACCAAACAGAAGAAAATAGAAGCAAAACAAACGTTGGCCATATTTTGCCACAGGTGTAGAAGAAAACATGGTCCAAGGGATTTCCCTTTGGACGTGGTCCGAATTTGTGCTATCTGTGCCAAGGATCATGACACATAACAATTACCATCACTTCATGGACTGAAATATGTCTTTAGATAAGTAGAAGAAGAAACAGAGCCATTATATCTGATGGCTCAGTGTCGCCAATGGCAGAATTGGCCTCCAAATAAACTACAAGACCCTTCCTCTTTCTTCTCTAGATAGTATAATTAGCAACAAGATCCTCGTAGCACATGGAAGGGTTAACCATTTACTAATCAGAACTGGCAACCCCAGCAATACCCACCTACAAATCCCACTTGGCAAAACCAAACTGCTGCAAATCCTGCCTGGCAGAATCAACCAACTACAACTTCCACTTGGCCTAACTCACAATATCCCACCTCATCCTAGAAAAAATCAAATAACATCTACCCTTCACAGTGGCCTAACATGACTACCCAAAACCCAAATTAGAATCAAAATTGGCAGCGCCCCATGGGGATAAATAACCAACCCATGGGGATGGCCACTCAAACTCAACCTATGTTACAAGCACCACTCCAATTGCCCCAAAACCCATAATCCCAATTTCACCCTCAACTACCAGCCCAACCTCACCCAAATCCAAATAACGGATTGGCTCAGCTCATCTAGATTATGGAGAATGGAGAAGGAGAGACCAACTCAGTAGGGTGAAATGAACTATGGTTGAGATCGGGATGAATAATGTCTCTTGAAGAAAATAACATTTTTCAAGAGTAGGAGAGTGAAAAACAATTATCAAAAACACCTTCGATTGTGGTAATAACAGAAGAAACCGAGCAGGGGGGAAACATAGTCGAATCACAAGATCCTGATAAGGATGCAATGCCCTCCCCTCCATTCCCCAAAATATTGATGATATCAAAACCGACCGTATATCCCAAGTTCGACATTGTAGGGGAACTCAAGAATTTATATATCAAGATTCCACTCCTGCAAGCTCTTCAAGACATCCCAATCTATGCAAAAATTATCAAGGATCTATGTGGGAGAAAGCCCATCGAAAAAATTAAAAATCCATCATCAATAGTTCGCGTGGTAGGAGTCTTGTCTGATCTAATTTTAGGTAGACAAGAACTGGTTAAATATGCAGATCCGGGAAATCCCATAGTGATAGTTTAGATCCAGGGTTGTTCTTTTCCCAATACACTAGTTGATTTGGGATCTTCCATCAACATCCTGACTATGGAAACCTACAATACCTTGGGTTTTAACT
Source organism: Picea sitchensis (assembly GCA_010110895.2). Taxonomy (NCBI): domain Eukaryota; kingdom Viridiplantae; phylum Streptophyta; class Pinopsida; order Pinales; family Pinaceae; genus Picea; species Picea sitchensis. The sequence continues at coordinate 6,648 of SNQJ01S0262424.1, read as the reverse complement.
CCTTTGAAGCCACCACAATAATGCTTCAGTTGGCAAATCGATCAGTAGTTCGACCAATTGGCACATTACATGATATATCCATCTTCGTCGACTCTTGGGAATATCCGACGGACTTCCTCATCATCAACCCAAGAAGTGGACTTGAAGGGAATCCATTGATATTGGGCAGGCTATGTCTTGCAAAACAAGATGCGTACATAGGATGTCGAGTAGGCAATATGAAAATCACTAGAGGGGGTATCACAAAGAACCTCATTTTATATCCTCCTGGTAAACCAAGTCCAACTTTCGTATATCCACAATTTCCACCACTACGATACCCAGAGAGGGATTTATGAGCCCCTCTTACACAGGAAGAAGCCCTCAGACTTAAAAACCAGCTAGAGGATGATGTAATCAATGGGTTTATCAATAGTCTAGCCACAAGGAGCAACCTGACCTGCTAGATGCTCCAAGTTGTTCTAGACTGCGAAGCACAGAGAGACCTACTCGAAGATTTAATGGAACAACAAATTCCAACTATAGTCGTTCATAGAAGCAAACCCATCAAGATTTCACCAGGGGGGTCTCTAAACATCAACGCCAATTTAGATTAACAACAACAACAAAAGCTAATTCAAGTCCTCTCCAAATACCAGCAAGCTTTTGCATGGGAATATTCTGATATGAAAGGTATTGATCCGCAACTCCGCACACACCACATTTATGTTGAAAAAGATGCTCGGCCTATCCAACAGCCATAGAGAAGATTGAATCCTCACCTCAGGGATATTGTTAAAGAAGAATTACAATAGTTGTTGGATGTAGATTTTATATATCCCATCTCAGATAGTCGGTGGTTTTCCCCATTAGTGATCATCCCAAAGAAAAATGGGAAATGGGGCATCTGTGTTGACTACAGGGAACTTAACAAAACCACTCAAAAAGACCACTTCCCTTTTCCTTTCATTGACCAGGTCTTGGATAACTTGGCAGGAAATAAATTCTTTTCTTTCCTAGACAGTTTTAGTGGGTACAATCAGTTTCAGATTTCCCCATGAGATCAAGATAAAACTACATTCACATGCCCCTGGGGAACTTTTGCATACAAAGTATTACCCTTTGGACTTTGTAACGCTCCAACCACTTTTCAAAGGGCCATTCTGAGCATATTCAGTGGTCTGATCAATGAAGGAATTGAAGTCTATATGGATGATTTCACTCCTTATGGCAACAACTTCGATCAAGCACTGAATAACTTGGAGAAAATACTAGAGCGGTGCATTGCGACCAAGTTATGTTTAAGCCATGAAAAGTGTCACATGATGATTACAGAAGGTGTGGTACTAGGGAATTATACCTCTGCAGATAGAATTAGGGTAGATCCAACAAAAATAGAGGTAATCCTTAATCTACCTACACCACACATACAAACTGAGGTATGTAGTTTTTTTGGCGCTTAAGGATACTATTGTAGATTTATGGAAAATTTTGCAAGAAACGCTAAACCTTTACATGCTTTGATTGGTAATGTATAATTTTAGTGGGCTGACAAGTGTGATGTGGCATTTGCAGGACTCAAGAAGTTGATCTCGACAACACCAATGTTGAGGGGGACAAATTGGAAAATACCATTTAACATCTCCACCGATGCATCAGATATTTCCATAAGCGTTGTCCTCGGATAGGAGGAGGACAAGAAACACTACACCATTTATTTTATTAGAAAGTATCTTAATCCAACTGAACTTAATTATACAGTAACAGAGAAAGAGTTTTTAGTTTTTATACATGCCGTCAATAAATTTCATCATTATATAACAGGCTATCTGGTCATTCTGTATACTAATCATTCTTCTATTAGATATATGGCTAATAAATCAATTACTAATGGATGGGTCACTCGATGGTTGTTACTATTGTACGAATTTGATATCACCATCAAAGATTGATCCGAGAGAGAAAACCTTGTAGTAGACTTCCTATCCCACATACTCAAAATAGACGACTCCTTAACAGTCGAAGAACGATTCCCAGATGAGCATCTGTTTGCCAGTACTACAAAGCCACCTTGGTACGCTAATGTGGAAAATTACCTGGCAGTGGGAAGATTACCAACACATATTTCATCAAAGGAAATAAAATTGATTGTCCAACGTAGCGCACGATTCGCCTGGATAAGCGGATATCTCTTCCATATAGGAGCTGATCTCCAAATCTGCAAGTGCGTACAAGATGACAAAATCTACGACATACTAAAGGCCAAACATGATGAGCCCTATGGTGGGAATTTTGTAGATCACAGGACTGGACACAAAATTATGTAGATGGTCTATTATTGGCCCTCAATATTTAGAGATGCGAATAAATATGTCCAGACCTGTGATAGTTGTCAACGTATGGGAAAACCAGGTTAGGCTGATGAAATGCCTTTGAAAGCACAAGTAGTTGCAGAACCATTTGAGAGATGGGCACTAGAATTCATTGGCCCCTTCAATACAAAGTCAAATCAAAAGGCCTATATTCTAGTCGCAATGGAATACATGACTAAATGGGTAGAGGTAGAAGCCTTACCAAATGCAATAGAAGAAGTAGTCATCAAATTTCTTTTCAAATTATTCGTACGCTATGGACTACCAAGAGAGGTAATTACTAATGGGGGGTCACAATTTACAGCTCATAGAATCACCACCACCTTGGATAATTATCATATCAAACACAAAATTACTTTTATGTACCATCCACAAGCAAATGGGAAAGTGTAAAGCACCAATATAGTCCTGGAGGCAATCCTGACAAAGACTGTCTCAACAAACAGACATAATTGGGCTTCTGAGCTCCCGAATTCCTTATGGGCTTACCGTACAACATGGTGTAATACCACTGGATACTCTCCTTATCATTTATTTTATGCAAAAGAACCCATATTCCCAATCGAGTTTGAAATCAAGACTCTAAGGATGGCCTAGAAATCAGACTGGATCTTACAAAAGCACATAAACAACACCTTCAACAACTAAATGAATTGGATGAAGCATTCGTGTCTAATGTAGATCACACGACTGTTATTCAACAACAGAGAATGACCTGGCATGAAAAGCATATAAAAAAAAAAACATTTAAAAAAGGTGACTAGACACTCCTCTATGACTCCAGATTTCAGGATTTTCTAGGAAAATTATAGACACGATGGCTAGGACCATACAAAATCAATGAATTCCATGATAATGGCACAGTCACATTAAGCACCATAGACGGGTCTGGATCTCCATTTTGGGTCAATGGACACCGGCTACGACTCTATCATCAACCACCCCCAAAAGAATATTTCTACCAAGAGGTAAGTAAGGACCCTACCGTTCAAATTTTGGCTGGCTGGGAAGGTAATCCAGCCACCCCAACTCCATAAATATTGAATTCTATTGACACTGTACATACTGTATATAATTTTGTTTTCTGTAGATTTTATTTAGTTTTTATTATTATTGTTTTTTACAGTCATTCGAGAAAGTCAAAACTAGGGAGGATTACTGTAATGAACTCAATTAGCACTCTTTTATGTTTTGAACTCCCTCTTCATCTCATCACTCAAACCTTGTCTTTCGCAGATAAATGAATGTGTCATGATTCAGCAGCAGCAATTGGGAAACTATAATGAAATTCATAACATTAAAAAAGCATCCATTCTTAATTTTGAAATAAACCAACTCATAAATGAATTTAGTTGATGAGGAATCAACCTTGAATTCAAGCAAAATACATTGTCAGGTTTCTAAAAATTACCTATTCGGATGGTTAAAAATGGAAAAATTGTTGTTCCTTTTGCGCACCTGTTGTTCCTTTGAATAGAACAATTGTTGTTCCTTTTGCGCACCTACTATTCCTTTGAATGAAACAATTGTTGTTCCTTTTGCATGCCTACTGATTCCTTTGAATAGAACAATTGTTGTTCCTTTTGTGCGCCTGTTGTTCCTTTGAATGGAACAATTGTTGTTCCTTTTGTGCACCTGATGATTCCTTTGAACAAAACAATTGTTGTCCCTTTGTCACACCTGTTGTTCCTTTTTCACACTTGTTGTTCATTTTGCAGTTCATTCCCTACATTGTTGATAAAACACTAAACCTTTCCTTTGGGGTACAACTTTCACCAAATAATTTTCACCAACATTATTTCTAATGATCTATCATTATTTTATGGACTATCTCCCATACCTTATCAAATTGTTTTTTTGGATCACTTTCTTCAAAATATATTAAACCTTGTTCATAACCCGTAACCACCATAATTCGTTTCTTTTCTCTTATACATACAAATACACTTAAATGATATCTCACCTTTATAATTAATAAGGAGTCTGTGGCACACTTTTACTTGGCATCCTTACACTTCCTTACTCCATCCCTTACTCTTAAGGAGTATATGATCCTCCCTTCATACACTTCCAAAAAAAAATAAAAAAATCAATAGAATTTCTTTCTTTTCCCACAAAGAATAGGGGGTCTCATCACGAGCCAACCTACCACGATCATTGGATACTAACCTAAGTGACATTCCCACAATGGCTATCACACCAGGGCAATGGCCTTTGACATTTTCTTTTGTCAAAAGACAAGAGGTCTCATCATGTGATGACTTGTTCACTTAAGTTACACTCTAGTGAGTGGAATTATCATCATATGGATTCCAAACCAGGATAATGGTCTTTTTCGGGAAAAACTTAAAACTTAAAATATATATATATATAATATTTTTTTTCAAAAAGAATAAGGGGTCTCATCACGAGCCAACCTACCATGATCATAGGATAATAACCTAAGTGACATTCCCACTATGGCTACCACACTAGGGCAATGGCCTTTGACATTTTTTAGTCAAAGGACAAGGGGTCTCATCACGAGCTGGCTTGTTCACCTAAGTTACAATCTAGCGAGTGGCATTATCACCATCTGGCTACCAAACCAGGATAATGGTCTTTTTGGAAAAGACAATTCAAATAAGTATCAAGGATACAGGCTCATTTGAGGGTTAAAAGGCAACCCTGTCGAGGCTATGGATGCCTATTGGAAACAGTGGCTCTACTTGTGGTATGGAAGTTTACCTTAAATTCCAAGTTTATGCATATCTCTAGATTTCCTTCACTCAATAACGAGGCTATCATTTCGGTTGTATTCAATGAAACGTAAAAGTAACAACATTATGATATGTGGGATATTATTTAAATGAACAAGATTTAATTTATTCAGCGTATGTATCCTTAAAGCATTCTTTTGAGTATAGGTATATTTCAATTCCACAAAAAATGATAACGTTTAATGATTACCGTTAAAATATGTTGTTTGAAAATAAATCATTGATCCCCATTGGCGGTGGCAGTACAATCATTACTTCTCACCATCAATACCTACACTCATTCATTTCCCCTATGCTAACAGTCAAGGTCAACCTTTATATTAATGAGGGGAGTGGACGCTCAACATGCTTCTTGATAAAGATAGTAATGATTGTAATAAATACCCACATTTGTAAACATTTGTTATCTCTTATATTTTCTATTTTCGGTAATTTTTCCTCCAAGCTGGTCTAACCAAGTCTGCTACCAGGAACGATAGTCATCAACATTTTCTTACAAAATGGGTGGTAGAGGTGTGTGTAGGGAGCCAACTTTACTAAATATTACAGAGAAAGAAAGAGACATCCTACACCAGTTGGGGTGGACAGAGTACTTCAACCATCTGCAAGGATATGACATGAATGTCACGCTTGAATTCTTTCAGAATCTGCAGGAAGAAAACTCTATGGTGTGAGGCATACAAATCTCAGCCACCCCAAAAATATTAGCAGAGGTCGCATGCCTCCCTAACACAGGAATTCAGTGGACAGGAAGATACACAACACTGAAGGAAGCTGTGGAAAATTTCATAGACCCTGGGGAAGAATTGGATAAGAAGGGAAAGAGACTCAATCCCAGTACCCTTAGAGAACCATGGAAGGAAATTTTAGGGATAATTCAGTGGTACATCACTTTTGATGGACAATATGACGTAACAACGATTAGTACTTAATCTACCTTTCTTTTTGAATTCCATATTACATGAGGTTCCCTTAAGAACACAAAAATCCAAGGACCCTGTTACTGTTATCAGTCACCACAGATTAGTTAAACTAATAACAAATAAAGCACTGATTCAAACTCAATTGATTTGGGATAACCTGATTGAGGCCAATAGACCTCCTGTTACCCATGATTTTGGTCATCATGATGGTGTATTGATGATGGTGTACTTAGGCTCCTCATAAGAACTTTCTCCTGAGAAAAGTGACACTCATCTCTTCCCAGAAAATAGACTTTTGAAGAGAGTTCGCAGGTTGCTAATATACTAGGGTGGGAGAATGACCCATTCTCATAGGCTGCCTTAAGATAGGGTGTGAACCTCTCGCATTGTGCTACATAGATAGGGTGTGAACTCGTTCTAAATCTTGGAAAAAGATGAAGTCTTGATGGTTCTAGAAGAGAATCTTCTAGAATAATGGGTTGGAATTCGAATGGTTATCCTTTTACTAGTTTCCCTGATATTGTGGGATCACTCTTATCCAAGTAACCATCTCATTCTCTCCTATATATTGATGGAATTCTCATGGAAAAGGTTAAGCAAGATTCATTGGAGAAT
>SNQJ01S0262423.1:0-12153 GCA_010110895.2 Picea sitchensis | reverse complement strand
ATTATAGGGTTAGAGATAAAAAACATAAATCAAATATCATAGATGAGATTCATGTATGCGGGACGGGAAAAGTATCTTTTTCATTAACTTCAATTATAAATCAACTTACAATGAATTCTGAGGCCGGTCACCGTTCCACGATTATGATCCTGGGCTCTTCCTCTTCTTTTTTGTCCTCCAACTGCTGCTTCTTGAGTTTCTCCTAAAGCTTGAGGCAAAGCTAAAGGGTTGGGACAAAACTGGCTTGGAAATTTGGCAGAGTTCCTTTACTATACTTTTTTTTTCCTTGACTAGTACCCCTACCCCTCCTTTTATAGGCTAGGAAGAGCTAGGGTTTTAGTCGAACTCTCGGCCATGCATGGCGGAGAGTTTCAGTTAACTGACAAAAAGCCCCGAGTCTCGGCGGAAACTTCCCTGATTTTTTTCTTTGTTAGGTACTCGCGGGCTGTTTTGGGCTAGCCCGCGGATACCCGCGTGCAGTAAAGGGACAGCAAGCGGTTACTCGCGCCCAGTGAGAAGTTAGGGCACGGGTTGCTTGTTTTGAGTGGTTTTTTGAGGAGTTACTCAGCGTGGCTTTGGCTAGGAAGAGGCATGAGTTGGCCTGATGCCAGGTAAACCTGTATGGTGCATTTTAGGGTTATAACAGTTGTCCCCACCAAAGGTTACACAGATACTTCGACTTTCTTTTCTCTGTGTTGTCCCCACCAACATTGTTGGTGGGTTTCTTATCCCCCTTACCCTTTCGTTGTTTTTTCTTGCATTCATCATACTGGTTGGCCTTCGGCTTTGTTGACTGCACATTGTGCACATCCGACGTTGGAGTAGGGGGAGAAATCAAACAAGAGGTTTGGTTGGCCATTGTCTGCTGTATCGACAATTGTTGCAATTGATTCGACAACTGATCAATGGGCTTCACTTGTGCTGAACCAGCTATGCCATCGGCATGTGGTACAAACTTATGTCTGGTTTTGTCAAGGATAGACCGTGGCGCATCTGAAAAAACTTCGTAAAGTAAACCAGAATGAGAGTATATCAGTTCAAGCTGTTGAGATCTCATTATCGCCTCTTCCTCGGAAAATACCCCCGACATTGTAACCTCCTTGGATAACTGGGGTACCAAAGATTTAAGGAACCACTCCAGCAGGAATGTTGGTGGAACTGGTACTTTTATCAAACTCTTTCTATGCCACCATCCTTGGATGTGATCCGAGATATGGTCAGCCTTTGTTTGTTCAAGTTGGCCAGCAATTCAGTGCCGACATCGTATCTCACGGGTAGTTGAAAATGGTTGAGAAAAATCATTTCCAATTCGCCAAAAGTAGAGTATCTTGAGCGGTCGAGATCGATGTACCATTTCATGGCACTCTTGATAAGAGTGCGTTGAAACATACACAGCTGTATGGAGTCATCTTTCAGAGGGTTTGACGAGCACCATAGGTGAAACATGGTCACATGATTGCCTAGATATTTGTTAGGCTTACCCTCGAACTTCATAATTTTCGAGGGAAACTTGGTCAGCATGGGAGGCCAACGCGGATCATGACAGATTGGGTCATCTAACAATCTTGACAAGTCTGGCAAATGAAAATTTGCCAGAAATAGTAGTTTGGGTTGTTGACTATGTACAGGAGGAAAGGAACCTAGAATTTGGATGGCACCAGGTTGCCAGGAAAAGTTAGGTTGTTGACCAGGGTTATGGTCAAAACCATGGCCTTGGACAACATTCAAATACTACGCTTTTTCAGACGTCATCAGATGACTCCCGTAGTAGGATGTTGAGGGCTAGGAAGGGATTTCTCCTGGCGTTGTGTTCCAAAGGTTCTAGAAAGGGTTGCCCCCTGTCGATACGACAGGAATAGGTACTGAGCCTTGCCTGGGGTTCCATTGACCATGGAAGGGGTTTTCCCCAGTCGACATCGCTGATGAGGGAACTAATCCCTGCCACGGATTCCAGATTCCTAGTGAGGAGGTGACTCATGTGTTTTCCTCCTGTGTAGGAATAATACCCTGCACAAGATTTTGTGATCCAAATCCAGGGTTTCCCTCAACCAAGACGACAACTAACGAGAATGCGTTGTTTCCAAACGCGTCAAACAAAGAGAACGTCATCGAACCCACCGACGTGGTGTGGGAAGAAGGTCCTCAACTACTTGCTCCGAACAAGCTGTAGTTCATGTTTAGCCAGATGGACTATTGAGAATTATCGCAGCGCGAGGGGGACGAAGGAGGTATATGATCCCCGCCGTAAGGGAAAGCGTTATAGGGGGCTGACGTGACCCCCATGGACCCTTGCAGAGGAGCGTTTGAGCTCCCTGCCCCTAGACCCATGGTTTGTAGGGTGGAGTAAGTGAGGACCGAGTTCATATCAAAGTCGGGCATCCCATATTAAAATGGAGGACCCGCCGCACTCTATGTGATCGGTGTAGTGATCGTCGCCATAGACGGAATCGAACCATTGCCCAAAGTAGAGGCGGTCGAGACCATAGTGGTTTGGAACTGCGAAGGTGAGTTAGGAGGTGGAACGCCCCCAATGGTGGCAGTCATAGAGGGAGTGTGAGGACTCCCTAACGAAGTAGTAGCATTTTCTTCCATCGTTGCTTGTAAGACTATCTGACGCTCGTTATGTGTTACCCTTGGGGGGACAACTTGTACCATGATAGGCATTGACAAGTCAATGATCAGAGGGTTATACAGACCAAGAGATTTCACTCCAAGGTTAGAAATAGTCGGTTCCTCCGGATATGAGTGTTCTCCTCTCGGAGCTGGCTTGAGCACGGTTTCCCGTGGCCTGGTCACCTCAAATGACCCTTGCTAGTCAAGTCTTTGTTGTAACGGTGGCAGTGGTGGCTCTAAATTAAGCGGCAGCATGCCTATAAGCCTTTGCGACTGGCGAGGCTCTTGATCTTCCACTCTGTGAGAAGATCAACGACACAGTAAGGATTTTTCTAACATTGAAGACTGAGCACATACTAGAAAAGTTCCTATGAAACGAAGCATGCAAACTACTAACTAGTTGGAAGAATAGTTACACCAGCCAACACAAGAGAAACTTACCGGTGCAAGTGAAACTCGAACACAGAAGCACCCTCCAGGTATACTCTTCAAAGCATGGCCCGATGTCTTCCCTAGGTACCACAGTAAACCCCCGTAGTCACTTGTGTAAGTTCCTAAAATAAAGGCAACTAGGTTGTCATCTCGTGAATAATCACCAGGCGGGTACAGTCAACAGTCGGGTGGACCACAATGAGAAGGGTATCAAGCCCGAAACCTATCGAGGGTATCGAAAGCAAGTGTTTTGGAAGATGGCTGAGGGCCTTGAACGGATTCAAGATCCACAAAGCTTCGTGGAAAATGCGACCGACAGAATCCCAAAACAAGTCCTCTATATGTGTTCCCCATTATGCTTGGTCCAACTTTGGAGGGGTTATCTCTGCTACCTTTCCACACGCGATCTCGTGTTTAGCCCTTGTGTTAGAGGGGGGTCCCGGATAAATTTCATGTTTACTGGACTTTTTACACTCCCTAGCACTGACTCCAATGTTTGTTTTATAATCCTTGAAGAGTTTCCTCTCCAACCTAAATCAAGGCTCTAGCCTAGACTAGTTGATGGACACTACAAACATAAAGTCTAGTAAATTTTAATTTAGCGTTAATTTTAAGTGGCTAATTTTAATTCAAGGAAGGGGTAATGAAACTAGTGGTGTGTTTTGAGAGATGAAAGAGAAGAACATTAAATGAAACTGAAAGCAAAATTACTTCTTTTTTACAAATAAAGATTTGCAATTTTAACTCTTTAACCAACTTTTCGTAACTACTTTTTCTAAGATCTTTTAAAGGAAAAACCTAAAACAAGATTTCGATCAACTATGAGCTACTTAATGTTCTAAGCATTCAGTAAAGAACTTAAAGAAAATAACTCTTTCTCATAACAAGAAAAACAATCAACCCAACTACTTAACCAAACAAAGAAATAAAAAAAAATTCTATTTTTTTTTGTTTATGCTTCAAATAAGAAACTTGAAAATAAATTCTTTTTCTTTTTCTTTAAAGCAAGCAAAAGGGGGAAAAGTGAAGACAAGACAAGACCAAAAACTTGCTTCTGGCCCACTACGGATCGCAGGGAGTCACTGACGATACCAAACAGGTTGATCAGAAAAGACTCACAAACTTGTCTCAAACCCTTTCAAAGAAAACACAAGAAATCTTTAAAAGACAAGCAAGTTGATGTCAAACACAAGCTAAAGACTGTAACAACAGAGACCAGTGCTAGATCAAGAAACCCCTGAGAAGTATGACTTCAATCAGGGAAGAAGTTGACTGCCCCTTCTTAAGGAAAACGTTTCTTGACACAGGCACGCTACTGACACTTAAGAAGCCTGCATATGTACGCATGTTGTCTAAAGGTAGGGTGTGTATGTATGCATGCAGACCCACTGCAGGCCACATACACCTCTATAACTTTTCAAAAAAAAAAAAAAAAAACAATCAGGCTGACAAGGAAGGGAGTATTGGTATGGCAAACCAGAATCCCTTGAAGACTCGACAACTTACAAAAAATCAAAAAAGGTAATCAAACCAATTAAAACACCCATAAAACCCCCTTAAACCCTAGAGGTTTGCCCAATATGATCGTCGGTTCTGCTATAGAGGGAAAACCCTCCTATGGACTACACTAGGGTTCAACATGTAGGCAGATCTAACCATCTAAAAGTCTCCTACCCTTTAGACTACCCCGAATATACCGCACATTCATACAATAAATACAAAGTAAAAGGATCTGGTAACTCTACCTTAAACTCCACGTCTGGTGTCAATCCTTTCGCGTTCGATTGCTCTTCGACTACAAATCTCCTCCCAAGGCCGATCTACATTCACAAAAAGACAAACAAGAAACTACGAACATCTATCTCATATATAAATTAGTGGGTTAGATGTCAGTATAAAACATAAATCAAACATAAATATTGAACACATCATATTTCAAGACAAAAAACGTATTCCTTTTATTGATACCACAAAGTTTACTTACAATGAGATCGGTGACTACTCCGCGAACCTGGCCCGGGATCCTCTTCACCAAGATCCAACTACGCTTCCACGTATCTTTCTCCTCTCACAGTTCTTCTAAGTAAATGACATAGGCTTATGATGGAGGGAAAAGGGCTAGAATGAGAAATTATGATCTAAATCTCACAAAGTGGTTGCAATTCTTGGGGCAAGGTGGGGATGTGAAACATGCAGAGTTTCATTGTTCTTATGATTATCTTTGGAATGAGACCCCAACAACTCCTTTTATATGACAAAAGGATGGTTATTCGTTTGGATGACGGGCTATAGGCAGTGGGACAATTGGAAAACTACCCAATAGCCCATAATCTCAACGAATTCCTTGCAACTTTTTAATTTTTGCAATATTTGTGGGTATATGTGGGTTGTAATAGTGTTTTTAAGAAGAGTTGCTTAGTGATGGCTTGGCAAAAATAGCAAGTAAGAGGCCCTGATGCTAGGTTTGCATGTATGGTGCAATTTAGGGTTATAACAGTTTAAGATCTGCCTTCCTTTTAAACAACCCAATTGTTCACCCAAAAGTGTCCTCGAGAGTATGGGCTTGATCCTATTTGCAATAATTTTTGTGATTAGTTTGTAGCATAGGTTGCATAATGCAATCGTTCTGTAGTCTCCAAAAGTAGTTGGATAGTTTCTTTGGGAATAAGTGTCATGAAGATCAAGTTCAGTGCGCCAATTACTCTTCCTCTAAGTATGGAGTCTTCCACAAGATCCAATAATTCGGCCCCTACTAAATCAAAGGAATGTAGAAAAAATTCTACAGTCCAACCGTCGAGACCTGGACTTTTATTTTTGTTGAAAGATTTTAGAACCTCCAATACCTCATGTAGGGTGTAGGGTCTTTCCAAATAGTTTGAGTCTTCCATTGTGACCAATCATGAAAAAAGCCCGACAACTGCGTTGATTAGCATTATCATAAGCATAATTCTTCATAAATTGTGTATGCATAACCATCTTCATGTACTTACATGTGAATTAGTTTAAAAGTATAAAACTCTTATATCCTTGTGAATTAGTTTAAAAGTATAAAACTCTTATATCCTTGACATTTGATGTCCAAGATTTTCTTGTTTTATGGGGTGTCCACGGGTTAATTTTTGTTAATGGATATTTTTTTACTTTTAAAAATAAATATATTCACCAATGTATTATTTTCATTTAAATTTAAATTTAAATTTGTCTATATTTTATATAAAATATATTTATATTAATAATATTAATTAAAATTTATGAGTTTAGATAATAAATTATATGTATTTTATTAAATATTTATATATGATTTTTCTAATCCAAAATAATTACGTAAAATATTATACTCAATATTTATATTTTTAAAAAATGCCTTGGTGTTGAAATTTAGTATTTCCATTTCATTGATTATTATATGTTGATGTTGTAATAAAGTTTTTAGCTTTTATGAAAAAAATATATATAATTAATGTTCAATATATTTTGAAAATTATTAAGATATGTATGACACTTACACAAGGAGTGAATTAAAAAGTGGATTAACTCAATTTTTTAAATAATTATTATTATTATTAGATGAGGCAAAGTTTTACCATATACTCATTTTTTTCAAATTATGATGATACAGATTTTTTTAAAATGGGATAGAACTATAACTTCCATGGACAAAGTTTTATGGTCAAAGTTCCCATAAATCAAATGAAATTCTAATTTCTAATAAAACTTCTACCAAATTAAGGAAAAATTTCAATAAAAAAATGATTAAATTTATTCACTTTTTAATTTACTCTGTATTTAGATGTTAAACTGGACAAACTTAAATACAAAATATCACATTATCCTATTTGGAAGATATTATCCTAATCACTTTACTTTCAACTTTTATTTAATTTTTTATTTTATAATACAAACCGATTCGATCAATCTTAATAAACATTAATCATCATCATCATCAATAAAAATTTTAATTAAAAAAAATAACGTTAAAAACCATCATACATACTTACCACTGTCACTGTTAAAAAGTTTTGTAAACGATTTTAACAAGACACGTGATGATATTCAATTTGAACTTCATATAATCAAAGTCAAAACTTCGACATATAACTTTCAAAATGGGATTACAATAGTAAGAAACACTCTTTAAAACATCAAACATCATTTCCCTTTGACATTTTATTATTCACGTGCCCATGAACTTGACACTAAGTAAGCTTCAAATGCATTGCAATTTGATTAAATAAATGAAACTTCAGACTATTATGAACTTGCTGAAAACTACTATGTCAAATGAGAATGTTAAATTAATTTTTTCCCTTAAATATAAAAATAAAAATTAACTTGTGTGATATTGATATCACTATTATTATACAACATTTTATATCTTGTGAATACCCAATCCAAAATCTCTTAGTTGTAGAAAAATACATAAAATTTGACCTCCCATAAAAGTGGGTGATATTGATTTCATCATTTTCATTTTATATTATAGTTAATATTTAGCACTTTTATGGAGAAGTAGTGATACCAAGTCACCATATTCGTATATCCGTTCAGAGTATTATTTAGATTTTTTTTAAACATATTAAAGTTATATATATAGCACTACCAAGTCACCATATTCGTATATTCGTTCAGAGTATTATTTAGATTTTTTTTAACATATTAAAGTTAGTTATATATATATATATATATATATATATATATATATATATATATTTTATGGTAGTTAATATTTATTTGATGATGATGATGGTTAACGCCTATTGAAATTAAAGTTGGTTTATGATCTTAAGAAAGATAAGAAAATTATTTGGTTTACTTTAGAATTCTATTTGTGTACTTGAAAATCTTTAAGAGAAGTGTTCCTAAATCACTGTAGTTTTGATGAGTTAAAAGGTTAGGAAGGTTGTTATTGTAACAAATATTTTGAAATTAAGATATAATGCAAGTATATGTAGGATATTCTAAGAGAAAATGTTCTTCATCTTCAACCCTCTTAGTGTCACAAAGATGCTAAATTCATTCAACCCACGATGTTTTAGGAATTGTTCAACGCTCTATTTCACTATGGAGCTCTTGAGAGTTTGTTCTTATTTTAGCAATGCCGATTTTCTTCTTTACACTAGTTAAAATAGAGAGATACTTTTGATCTTGTAGATTAGGGTTGATCACCTCCTTATAGTATCTTAATTTTCTTTTATCCTCTAATTATTTATCGCACCACAATTTCTACTTAAATTTAGATCTAATAATGTTTAAATATTATCGTCATTCTATAGAGTGTCATCTTCCTTTATTCTCCAATGATTTAGCCAAGACTTGACATCTTTATGCCAATCCCTCTTGAGTCACAAGTGGTTTTGACTGGAGTTTGAAGCAATCTTAGCAAGTCTCTCATCTTCCATTTTTTTTATATTGTTTTGGTACATTAGGTACCTAGCCATAGCCGTGCTCTCAATGGGAGAAAGACTTACTTCTATGAGAAGGATAGATAGGGTGTATTGCCTTTGATTTTAAGATTATAAGTTATAAAACACCTTTGGATTTAATCTATCTTTCTTCAAGATTCACTAGAGATGATGTAGTCCCAAACTTCATAACCATATAAGATAACAAGAGTGATGAGAACCTCAAAGAAGAGTTTCTTCTTATCCCATAGCCAAAGGTCTGTCGACTTAGAACTGTTTTCAAGTCCATAATAAGCTTTCCACCCTCCATTATTTATCATTTTCTTAGTGCTATAGTTCCAATTGAGCTTGATATGAAGATCGATTATGAGATATTTGTATGAAGTCACTTCCTCCAAGCTGTTATTTTCATACATGAAATTAGTGTAAGTGATATTTTTGGATTTAATTATTATAACCTTTTTTGTTTCAGTCTTAATAGTCATACCTGTATTAGAGCATAAATCCTTGGGAATTTTTAGTTGAATGTCAAGATCATAGAGACTCCTAGCCATAAGAAGAATATCATCAGTGTAAACAAAAATGATGATGACTATACCAACTAGAGTCAAGATGACACAACCTACTTCTTTCAAATAACCCTATGAATTGTCAATGCATATGCAAAAAAGGGTAGGGGATAGGGGACAACCTCTCTTAACTCCTATATTACAATTAATTTCTTCTAACTAGAATTAGGTGTTCCTAAATTTAGAAATAACGTCATCATACAACCTTATCGCAACATCTCTCAACTTGAAAGAGAATTTTAGCTCTTCTAATCTATTCCAAAGATTAGTCATGGGCACTGTGTCAAAATATTTTGTAAAGTCAACGAAACAACACATTATATTACTTTTATTATTGTGACACTACCCCAAAATGACCCTAAACGTAAAAAAAGGTGGTCCACAATAGAATGTAAGATCCTAAATCCAACTTGGACTTTAGCTCTTTTTCCATGGATTTCTATCCATGTATTGATCTTGTTTTCCAAAATAATTCCATATAATTTGGCTAAAACTGGGTTAATCATAACGGTCCTATAATTAGAGGGATTGTTTTTATCCCCACATTTAAAAATAGGTACACTAAGGCTTTGAGTCTAGGGTTTAGGGAAGCCTTGCTTGACTACTAAATTGAGGAGCTTGTGGATGTGAGGGATGTGGATAAGCAATACAATTTTTAATATTTATGTTTGGTAGCCTTCAATGTCCTTAGATTTCCCTTTTGCGAGCTTCTTATCCCTAAAATTTATGTCTTATATAGAAAAAAACTTCTTCCTCCGTAGAAAGGGTTTGAATGTTTTCCATGACTTCAAGGGATCTATAGAGATTTTTAAGGTACAAGAATTCTAGTCTCTCAAGTGACTTCTTCCTCTCTAAAGGTTAGTCTTGGGCACTGTTGTTCCTGAGTTTATGTTTTAAGGCTATAAAACATACCGTCAAGGCATCCAAAAAAGATTTTTATAATAAGGTTTTAAAAAAAAGAAACAAAGAAAGACTAGATCAGATTCAGTTTCTCAACTGTGTCTGTCTTGCTTCTCGTTGCTCTTGGATGCTAATGTCACGTTCAATAACAACCCATGATCTTTCTAACTCAGTCCTATTGGTCGTTGTTTGCAGAATAGTGTTAAATAAGCTTAGGGCAATGCAGGTTTGATCCTGAAGACCAGGTTCTACGTTAGGTTGTCTGCCACTAGGAACTGTCATGGGTGATAGGGTTTTAAAGGTTTGGAAATGGGTTTTTTTATCAATTGGTTACTTCAGATTTTCAGAGATGATATTAATAAAAACAACTTTAAAATCTAAAACAGTAATGTACAAACACATTCAAGGCCATTTCCTGGTTTTGTAACAATTTTTTGAGATTGTAGACAATGAGACACAATACAGAGAAATATAAGGCTTTTATCCAGAAAGAATCTTATATTTCAATTAACAATGATGAAAGAAAGACAAGATTTCTAACAGAGTTAAATATTAAGGAACATAAGGTTTTACAGGTCTTAAAATTACTAAAGTAATTTCAGAGGAAAGACTGTAATACATTCAACATCCAAACCAATCTAAAATGATAAACAACAATGTATATAACTTCAAATTGATTTACTTGTTAAAAACACACATTAAGAGGAAGATTTAACAAAGCATGATAAACAAGGGAATAAACATAGTCACAAAATTGCAGGATCCAAAATCTTGTTTGCGGTTTATATTCCGATGAACTTCAAAGTTGATATTACAAAAATTGGCCTTCTCCAAAATTTCTGAAGCCTTATCTCATCCTTTTGAAACTATATTTATACTTTTCTATCAAATTTTTTCGTTGGTAACTAACCAACCTCCTAATATTACGGTTACATAAACTAATGTCAACCGTTTACAATTTCTTTCAAAATTCTAAAAAATAAAAATAATTACAAAATTTTAAATTTGCATTGATGAACTTTCTTTTTCTGCTTCAACGCATTGAACATATTTCCTCAAAAAGTTTACCAAAACCCTAGGAGCCTCAGGTACTTCATTTTCTTCAAAAGAGAAAAATCTTCTCTGTAAGCCTGGCAACTGACTTTCTATTGTTTTCTCTGTGAATTTAACCTTTTCCAACTTTGAACTTGAAGCTATCATCCACTTATCTATTTCTGCAATGTTGACCGATTTAATATTTGAAATTTTTGCTTTCCTTTCTTCGAGTTCTTCTTTTGATTTCAGCTGATGCCTGGCAATGTTGACTTCGCCCAATAACTCAGAAAAACCATCTGTCCCGATATTTACTGAATATTTTTCAATAAGATTGAAGATCCTTTGACAATCTTCATTAATTCCTTTTGTAATTCCTTTATATTATGACAATTTTGATTCCCAAACTTTTATCATTATATCTCATTTTACTTGTTCTGAAATGGATAATCTCTGGCTTTTTCCAATTTCTTCTTTTTGTAAAGAAGTTATTACCTTTTGAAAATAATTCCTTGTTGTTTTAGCTTCTCTTTCTTTCTGAACTACCTTTTCCATAGACCTATTTGACTCATGAAAATAGTTCTGGATGATTTCCAGATTACATAATATTTTATGTTCTTCTTCTTCAATGTTTGCATATATCTCTGATGCTTGCGTCCTAAAATGTTCAATTTCAATTACTTGATTAGTAATTGAAATAAACTTATCTTGCAAAAATTTATTTTCATCGCCCAACTTTTGAACCTGTTCTTGAGTAACCTGTATCATGTGTTTTGCCTCATCCAAATTTTTATTCAACTTTTGGATTTCTTGGATGTCTTTGAGTCTAGCTTGTTCTAGAACTTTTGTATTCCCCAACCAATAATTCTTTCATTTTCTTTTAATCTGTCCTGCAACTGCATTATTTCTTGATCCTTTTTCTCAAGCATAGTTGTTAGATTTCCTATAGAATACATGTTAGTCGATGCTATAGCACCCATGGTTCCTGCTAACTCTGTAGCGAATTCTCCTTCATTGAGTTTCTTTCCATCAATGATAATTTTATGTCTTTTGATCGTTCTTTCTCCTGCAGGATGAATTTACTGTTTCAAGACAACTCTTCGTTTTTTACTGAAAAAATAATCAGATGAGGGGATTTCATCTCTGGAGATTGGCTCTAAGTCACTTACATATAGAACTCCTTCATGAGGGGTTCCGAAAGTAGA
>SNQJ01S0262422.1:0-12153 GCA_010110895.2 Picea sitchensis | reverse complement strand
TTCTCTTTCTTCATTTTCCTTGATATTTAGCAGATATTTGGCTGTATTGATCTGACCCAGTATCTCAATGCTACTTTCACCATCAGAACCCAACCACATCCCATTTAACAAACTGAAAGTTTCTTCACAAGGTTTTCTTATCTCCTCAGCTTGTTGTCTCCCTTCAGATATATTTCGCTCCCATTCTTTCAACAAGATATTGCCCCTGGTCTACTCTGAGATGGGAAAACTAGAACTACTACTTATTTCCTTTCTCGTCATGGCTATAATAGCCTCCTGGAATGCAACCCGAGTTGCTCCGACTTCCCTTTCTCTGAGAGAGAGTTTCTCCAATATCTGATCAATGAGTTGGCAACTAGTTTGAATCATTTCTACTTTAAGAAGTAGACCTTGTTGCACCATTTATAAACTTTTTATGATCTCTATTGGTTGGGATTGAAATATCCCAATATCGATTACCTGGGTTTCGGCTAACTCTAATTTGGCCCGAAGCTTCTCTATTAATTCTCCTTGCTAGACTATCTGTATCTGACTTGTCTGAACCATCAACTGTGTCTATTCGAGATCATCTTTGAGCCACTCGATTTCATTTTGATCATCTATTCTAGCTTGCTCAAAAGTTGTATTCACCTGATCTTTGGAAGCAACCTCTGTTGTAGCTAGTTTAGCCTCTAATGTCTTAATTAGACAATTTTTTCGCTTCAGCTGATCTTTTAGGGTCCCGACTGAATATTAGTTTGTCGTAGCAAAAGCACCCAATGTTCCTTCTATTTGCGTTGCAAATTCTTCTTTCTTCATGGTTCTTACATCGGTTATAATTTTAAATTTCTTGGATACAGTACCCGCCTCTTGGTAGAGTTCTTGTCTCACGATAGCCTTTCTCTTCTTATCAAAGAAGAATTCATTTGGAGGTAGCTCTTCCACTGATATGGGTGCTAATTCTTCACCAAAAATCCAACCTGCATCTGGTATTCCCTTTGTCGACTGCAGGGGAGTAACAAAAACAATGGGATTGCTGACCTTTTTAGATGATTTCCCTAGAGTAACGATTGAAGTTGGCTCGCTTAGAGGATCGGAAGCCTCGGCTTCCTGTTTCGGGCCCCCAATTTTCTCTTCTTTATCCTGTTGTTGTTCTTGGCCAAGTGGTGAATCTTTGGAGCCTTCGGCTTTTGTTTTCTGCACCTCTACGGTCATTGGATTCTCTCCCCGTAATACTATGGGAAGGTAACTCCGCCTATGTTCTTGGAATTTGAAAACATCGGCCCTCTGTTTGGGATATAGGGCTTGTATCTGAGCCAAAACCTAGACATATGATCTCGTGCCTTGGAAAATATCATCATGAGGCGAATTCTCATGCTCAAACCTTCTAAGGCCAGAGCTAGCCAAGTGATTACTCATGACCCTGTGTGGGTCGTGTTTCTTAAATTCAATATGGACTAATTTTATGTCTTATAAGGCTGTTGCCTCGCCCTTTGCATGCCCGAAATCTAATAAAGAATAGGCGTTTCAATGAGTGGGGAAAGTTGGCCATACCTTCTTTGAAAACCCCTTCAGCTCTTTACTTATGCCACCAATCACGGTTTGCATGGCGATGTCATGACAGGCCAACCTATCGAGTATAAATAATGGTAGAGCATGTGGAAGCGTAAAAAAACCTGATGTATGAAAAATTTTCCTCCACGTACCAGTCGGCCACCCTGCTAAAATTGGCTGCAATGATATCTGAGATCTGGGGTGGTGGATTACCGAAGATGGCGACATGCATCAGTACCATTACCCAATTGAAGATTTCATATATAAAATATGAGGCCTTATTCTCCCAAAGCTTAGAATGATAGACATGGATAGGATGAGTCTCCGATGGAGCCCAACTCCAACTCATTAAGGGAAAAGGTGTCATGGAATGCATGGCATCCATGATGTATGTAGACATAAAAAATGAGGCAACTCTCCCGCTTTCCCTCTATGTCCGATATTATGTGATTCGACTGGTCAAACTATCTGAAAAAAGTTTGACCCAGTCGAAAGAACAACCTTCTGCTACTGTATCCATCAGAGGCACCCATGGGAGGAAAAAATGCATGGTGTCTTCCCTCCCGTACAATATATAGGTCATCATCGCTATGTATTTGAATTGTGGTTCCAAAGAAGATATGGAATAAACTTCATTTCTATCTTCTCTGAACTTCGTTGGGTGTGAGACCCAATCCTTGATCAAATCAGATAAGCTTTTCATGTATTTCTCACATTCCTTCTGTTTAAAATCCTCTAGAAACTCTGCATTGTATGTGAAGTTTGACATGGGTGGTAACTTGTACATTGCCTGTAATTTTTCTGGTCTAAAGGTCCCAACAGTGACCTTATTCTCACTGATGATGGTTCTAGTAGGGATATCTACATGATCTAGTGCCCATCGGATGATGTCATAGAAAGGCAGAAGACGTGGCCTAGCCGCTACTTTGTGCATCTCTGCCTGGATGACGATCTTTATCAAGTCATCTTTATCGTTGCCACTAGAATCATCCAAACAGTTCACCAAATCTGATTGAAAAACCTTTGAGATGTATGACCAGGTTCGTATGGAATCAATGCTTCAAGGTGAAGTATCTGAAACATTATCGGAGCCTTGTCCCGAAATATCAACACTTGTCTTGGACGCTTTTCACGGGGCCATGACAGAAGATTGTGACTTATCTCTTCTGTAATAAAAATGTGTATACATACAGAGATCAGTTTGCTGATAAAAACTTATCTGCGCGGGATAGAATTGAGCTTTATGAATAGAACATAAAGGAAAAAGATCTATATCTTCGATCATTTAAAATCTTGGTGTCTTTATGAATAGAACGGTCAAATCATATTTGGAGACAGATTTAGCAATAAAGACCCTATCCTTACTTTCCGTTTTGCCTTATTTCCAATTAATGCCATAAATTTCGACAGTTCATGACATAAGTTGGCACAAGGAAAATTTAAAATTACCTCGTAGATTGTGCATATTATTATTTGTGTTGAACACTGATTAAGCTCGCTTAGATTTTTTGATTAAGCTTATTTAAACTTTAATCAACCTTTCGACGTTTTCCATATCGGGAGTTTTCACTCTAACCTTTCAAGCCTCTAAAAACTGAGATTGTGATGATTAGATTTAGTTAAGCAAGGACGAAATTGGGATTAAGTGTTTAATTAATCATGTTTTAATTTATATCGCGACTTTGTGGCTCGGGGTTTCAAGGGTATAGTTTCCAGGAGGAGCGCTAGCTGAGTCATGAAATCTCGAGATCACTATGATGTGATTTATTTAAACCATAAGGTAAACCAGATTAAGTGTTTTAATTAATTATGTTTGAGTAATATCGCGACTTTGCCACTCGGGGTTTTAAAGGTATAGTTTTCAGGACGAACATATGTCGAGTCGCGAAATCCCGAGAGACTTTAACCATGGTCAAAACTAATCACCCCTGACACTAACCCGGGTTACTTATGTAAAAGTATCGCGGCTTCGCCTTTCGGAGTTATTACAGTAGTGTTTTAGGAGAGAATGAATGCCGAGACGCGAAGTCCCGACAACACTTGACTGGGGTTTAAAAAATTTTACTCTCAGATTTCATCTGAGGTAAGATTTTTAAAATATTTCGCGACCTCGCACATCGAGGCTTGTAAATCTTGTGACTTTTATCTCTCGAAGAGCAATATTCTGAGGTACAAAAAGTAAAAACTTTGATTTAACGATAAAAAGTGGTAACTTATGAAACATAACATCCTTCGCTATTTCGCATGTCGAGACTACTGAGATTTTCAGTAGGTAAATGTCACGAAGTGAAAAAGAACTTAAAAACCAACATTTGACTTTAAAAAATACATTTAAATCAATTGAAAAAGGCAGCTTCAACATAGTCTCCAACTAGGGATCCTGTCTTCCTGCAAGATGGGAAGAACAGTAGACCACGTGCCTATATTGGGTAAATGGAGTCATTTTCTTCACTTCTGCTAAACTTCCTTTAGGGAAAAGATAAATGGAGGGAAGAAGAGATCTTGTCTTTCACATCTGCAAATATTTTCAATACTCAACTATGTTTCATACTCATCTACAGTCCCTTTCACAACTTTCCCTTTCTCTTTACTGAATTTAGTTCTGCATTAAGACAAATCAAAACAGTTTTAGGAAATCCAACAGATCTTGTAACTTTTGGCTTGCATCCAACGAAATTTATTACATGTTTTTAATCGGGGAGTCCCATCCAGAGTTAGGATGTGAATCTAGTCTCTAGAAAGTTGATTACCAGAGTAGAGTGAAAATCGTGTATAACAGCCTTACAAAAATCTCAGACATTGCTTCACTGCCAGCGGGCCTGTTCAGTACCCCGGTGAAGTTATTGCCCCTTTTTTGCTGAATTTCCTATCACCACTTCGAAATATATTTATGAATTTAAATTCTGAGATGAGGGCAATCATTTCTGAATTTCCTTTCATCGTCTCTTCAGACTAGATGTACAATTAGATATGACTTTCTTTTCACCATCTGTCTTATAATTTTCTATTTAGAACACGAAGTGGGGGCAATCAGTTTGTATGAGGGGTGATATTTGTATAATATTTTACAATGGAGGTTTGTTAACTTACTTTGATTTCTTAGTACCAACCTTCCCTTAACCTTCACCACACCTTAATTCACAGGAAAAAGGGGAAAAATCATTTCTAGGGGTTTTCCTTAGAGCAAGCCTCAATCCTTCGAAACTGTTGAAAAACCCAAAATAGTCAGGATCCACTTACGCATAACTTGCTTAGTAAGAGACTGAGGAGTTATGAAGACCAACTTCCTTTCCAAAATATGCTTTACAGCTTTCAAAGTTAAAACATAATCTCTTCCCCATATGTATATAAATCCGGAAAGGGACTTGGCTTTTTAAGAAGATAAAAGTGAAGACCAGAAGAAAAGTGACGGACATATTTTTGTACACTGAGGAGCAGGGTTCGAAAATTAAAACCATTTTTTGAAAACCCTTTCCCAGAGATGCTTTACTCAACTATCACCTATCTTTATTTTAAGTTAAATTTTTAGGACTTGGAGCAAGTAATAGTTATTTTTAATAACAACTAAACGAAAACATTAGATTGATGGGACCTTTACGGTGCTTATGAGACCTTTGATTTCTTAAAGAACATAATTATCGGTAGTTCATACCTTTACCTTACCATTTTGAAACAACCGAAAACCTTTTCTATCACCCGTTTTTGGTGAATTCAGCCTCTGATATATGAATTTCCGTTTTCTCCTTTTACTCGTTTAGGTCGCAATCCAAAATCCTATAAACATGAAGAGTGTCCCTTAAAAGAGTTGAATGCATTTGAAAATTACGTATCTCTATTTATACCGGCCTAGTTAATTAAAAATGAAAACTTACCTCAAGGGAATCATGAAATAGAACGCAAATACAAACTGGTATATACAATGGAAATCCTTTGGGAACCAATTATTTCATGTAGTGTTTTAGATAATGCCCATTGATAGGGGCATTGAAAAGTTTAGCATCCAGATTTTCTAATAAAAAAGAAATTTTTTCCTTCGGAAACTACGACTCTAAAAGGTCCATACCAAATATGATCGAATTTACCTTGTTTTTCTAAATATTCCATCCTAGCATCCCATCTTAAGACCAAATCACCCGAAAGAAACTCTCTGTCTTTTTTCTTACGGTCAAATAATGTTTTCATGTCATTTTGATATTTTAGCAATCTTTCGTCCACTTTGACCTTGTGTTTTTGTACTTTGATCAGCTGATTTATTCTCCTTGTGACGTGGTTTGGTTCTTCTTTCTCATCTTGCCATAGTTTCATTATGGTAAGTGCCAAGTTTATGGGTAATACCACATCAGTCACGTATACCATCTGGAAAGGAGAAATGCGAATGGATTTTTTCGTGCCAATCTGAATTGCCCATAGTGCGTATTTTAAATGTACATGCCAGGATCTCTTGTTCTCATTCAACACTTTCTTAATTATGTTGATCAGACTCTTGTTCGAAGACTTGGCCATTCCATTTCCTTGGGGATAATATGTCGTAGAATGGTCGAGTACAATATTGTATTTTTGGCAAAAACTGATCATAGCCATAGATTTAAAATCCTGGGCATTATCTGTTACCATCTTTCGGGGGAAGCCGAATCTAGATAAAATGTTTTCTTCTAGGAAATCTATTACAACCAAAGTTGTATCCCTCCAGGTTGGAATAGCCTCTACCCATTTAGTAAAGTAATCTGTGGCGGTTAGGATCCATTTGTGTTGAGCGTTGGAATGGGGGTTAATTTCGCCTATAAAATCTAGTCCCCACTGTTGAAAAGGAGCCTCTGTTTTTATTGGAACTAAAGGTAGCGCTGGGAGTTTATTCTTGCCTACAAACAGTTGGCAAGGGTCGCAAGCCTTGACTTTGGAATTTACATCCAAGAAAAGTTTAGGCCAATAATACCCTCCCCTCAGGATTTTATAAGTTGTCGCTCTCCAAGAGTGATGTCCCCCACACACTCCTTCGTGGAATTCACTTATGACCTCCTCTGTTTCAGATTCAACCAAACAAACCAATATAAATCCAAGTGGTTCCTTCCAAAACAATTTTCCCTTAGATATACAGTATTTGACCACATGTAGTTTTAGCGTTCTGGCTTTGGATGGAGATAAATCACTCGGACACTTCAAAGTCAGTAGGTAGGATACTATGTTTTTGTACCAGTTAGAGGAGGTAAACTTCTCTTCGATTCTGATTTCACTTGTTTGCTCGTAGAGATCGCTCGTATCTTCATCTTCTCCACATCCCTGTATGTTATTTATGTTGAGGGATCTGAAATTAGATTCAGCTAAGAGTTTAGCCAAACCTTGACCTTTTACTAGTTTCATCAGCTTTATTTCCAGATCAAATTCTTGAATTTTTGCGAGCCACCATCCCCTTTTGTCGTCACTGTCAGGCTACACTATAATGTCTTTTACAGAGCTAGTCGGTACATATGTGATTATCTTGGAATGAAATACATAAGTTCTAAAAGTCTTTAATGCCTTTACCATATCATATGCTTGTTTTTCCATTATATCGTATTTTAGTTCTGTGTCTCTGAGACATTTGCTGAAAAAGGCTATCAGTTGTTCGAAACCTTCCTCATTTTTCTGGAGGAGCACCGTGGAAATGGTATGCTCGGAGGCGAATGAGAAAATGAGAAAATCCTTTAGGTAGTCAGGGCTTGTCAGTAGAGGTGCCTTGCTTATAACCCTCTTGATATGTGCAAACGATTCTTTGGCCTCTGCTGTCCATTTTACCTCGTTGTTTTTCTTTAACATACCTGTGATTAATTTCACAATTTCAACAAAGTTTGGGATAAACCTTCTCAAAAAGTTTATCTTTCCTAAGAATGACTGAATTTCCTTTACATTTCTAGGAATATTTATTGTGTCTATAGCTTGAACCCAGATGGGATCAATTTTAATTCCGTCTCGGGACACGATATGGCCCAGGAGTTTACCTTCTCGCATGGCGAAGTGAGACCTTTTGGGGTTTAAAGACAGACCGAACCTGTAACATTTTTTGAAAGTATATTTGAGATGTATTAAATGATATTCGTCAGACTTAGAAAAAACGGTTAGATCATCGAGATAGATAACTACAAACTTGTCTCTTTCATCGATGAAAGTGATATCCATAGCACGCTGGAAGGTGGCACCTGCATTCATTAGATCAAAAGGCATTTTATCATACATGAATGTACCCTAGGGTGTAGTGAAGGCTATTTTTTCTTTATCTTGTTCATTTACAACAATTTGATTGTACCCAGAGAAACCGTCGATCATAGACATCCTATTTTCTCCCACTAGCTTTTCTAAGACGTGATCCATTTTAGGTAAATGCTAGTTGTCTTTGAGGGAATATTTATTTAAATTTATGAAATCAACACACAATCTAATATCCCCACTCTTGTTTCTAATCGGGACCAAGTTTTCCACCCAATCGGAGTATCTCAGTGGTACTATTATTTTCACGTCTAAAATCTTCTTAACTTCTCTTTCGACTACGGGTAATAAGATAGGGTTGATTTGTATAAGATTTTGCCTAAAGGGTTTGACGCCAGGCTTCAGAGGTATCTTGTGTTCGATCACAGTAGTGTCATAGGTCCTAAGCTCTTCGTAAGACCAAGCGAAAATGTCTTTATATGGTGCAAGGAAATCTTTATACTTATTTTTCAGCTCAGGAGGAAGGCACTTTGATATTTTCACCATCCTAGGTTCCTCTTTTGTCCCTACATCACAATCTTCAACCTCTTCTGGTTGGGGTTGGAGAGTGGATTTTAAAGGCATGTCATTTTGATCGAAAAGTCTTTCTAGGGGGATTAGTCCCTTTGGAATCTGATTACTTTTTAAAACTAAAATGCGATGGTTGGAAATTTTTTCTCGGAACTCCTGAGGGTCTTCTCCTTCTTGCATGATCCATGTGTGATCATTTTGATTCTCTTGATCGATGTGAGTTTTAGAAAAGCTGCCCACTGCTTCTAGGAACTTCCTGATCTGTTCGTCATCCTCGAAAACCTTCCCCTGTTGTATGTTATTCAGGATGGATGGTCTGTTCCTTACCTCTATATGGTATTTTAATTTAAAAGTTGTGGGGGGAGCAAACGTCAAGGTTTCCTTGGCTAACGAATCAACCTACAAATTTTTGGCAAATGGGATGAAGTGGATATTTACAGATGAGAATTTTTTTTCCATTAGATCCTAGGTACAATTTCTATACTCTCTCAATCTCAGGTGTTTGGCCTGGTATTGTCGATTCATCTGTTTGACTATCAAGTCAGCGTCTCCATATACTTCCAGGTTCTTTATGTTCAGCTTCTTGGCAGCTTCCAATCCCAATACTAAGGCTTCATATTTACATACATTGTTACTGTAGTCTATATCCCATTGAAGCCTGTAAGAAAAAGGGACAACAAATTTATTTTCAGGTGCCACAAAAAGTACTCCTGTACCTTCTCCTTCACATGACAGAGCACTGTCAAATTTTTTTTCCGGATCCCTGTGCTATGCATATTTTCAGATTCTTTCTCGTCTATGTAATTCTCTTCTGTGCAACTATATATACCATCATCAAAAGACAAAATACAATTTCCTAGATCTTGATCAGCAATGTAAACATGAAAATTGTTAGGATTTTGAGGATCGCTCATTATATAGGCTAACCTCATTTCTCTGTATAACCGAGTAAGTTTCCCACCAAATACAAAAATTGTGGCTTAAGTCATGTCTAGTTGGAGGGACCCCCCAAGTTTGGCTCCCCATGACCTTGATAGCAGTAAGCCATACTTTGGGGGGATATCAGCAATAAGTACGTCCATCCAGACACTTTTGACTAGGACCTGTGCAAGGGTGACTACTAAATATTTTATCATACCCATGCACTTAACTCTTCTCGAATCGAAAGAGTAGAGATCTTCGTAAGGTCGGGTGATCTTGAGGCCTAGTCTATCCATAATTTCTTTGGGAATCACATTATGTGAAGCTCCAGAATCTAGCATGCAGTTATGTAGCAGTCGATCATGCACATTTAGGGTGATATAGAAAGGAGAAACAGTGTCTCTGGCACCCTCGAAATGTGGACCAAAAATGATATTGGGCTTATCATATTCTAAATTTATTACGTCTGATTGAATTTCTTGATCTGAACAACCTATCACTTTGGTTATCTGCTTTCGATATGCAGGATTCTTTGCTAATTCAACCAGCGGGATCGATATTTTTATCCTATTCATCTCATTTTCAAAACTAAAACCACCGCTAACTTTGTCCGTTTCTCTGGTTGAAACATCAATCTCTTTCTTCTCCAACTTATTTGTCTGGGTAGATTTATTACTCATGAGTTTACTTATCAGTGCAAGTGTCTCAGTTGTCTTGATTCCCCTTGTTTGGGTCTCAACCTCCTTCATTTTGAGGTCCAACAAATCTACCTCTTTTATTTTGTTTTTGGATGTTTCAGTCTCTTTCGGGGTAGGCACATATATTTCACCTCTAGGGAGAATTTTCTTCGGTTGAGAAATCAACGTAGGTTTCTTTTTAGACCTCAAGTTATACCTCGTTTGGACCCCAGCTGTCATGGAATTAGACATTTCTTGACATACAACAAAATAATTGTTGTTTATATCATCATCTTCATTTGATGGTTGAGGTGTGTTCAACGACCTCTCGTAATCTTATTTAGTTACATAGGGCTGAATTAAGTCATCGCCAAAATTTGTCACATCTTCTTCAAGTCCCTCGAAATCTTCCAGGTCATTTCCTCCTATAAAATTTTCATTTTTTAAAGGGGTTTGAATTTTCTGATCTTCATTTTTAATATGCCTTTGTTGATTTTGAGGGTTGGGGTTTCTTCTAAATTATCTTTTAACGAAAGGATCACTCTTGGATTGATCTAGATCCATTCTGGAAATCTTATTCGACAACTCTTTAATTATCCTAGCCATATCATCCATTTTGTCGTCTGTGGATCTATTAGATCCTAAGGGTCCCGCTTGTTCCCTAGAACGTTTGGTTTCTCTGTTTCCCATTTCTACCCTAGCTTTCAACTTACCAGAGGTCATCATGTTAGATTTGATTTCCACAACATCATCCTACATTCGGGTTAAGGTAGCCCCCTGCCTTTCTCTTAAGAGAAGGGAGAAGTCGGGTTCGAAAGCTCCTGCGAAGGTTACTTTGGCTGCAGGTTGGGAGGGTTTAACTTTGGCTGGGATATTATTATACAGTTTGTTAAATCTTTGGATAAATTCCATAACTGTTTTTGAATTCCTTTTCTTTAAAGATCCGAACTCAGTCAGATAATATAAGTGGTCTTTTCTCTCACCCCATTGTCTAAGAAAGGCATCCTCTGAGGCATCATAAAAAAGGACAGACCCTGCGTGTAGGATTCGAAACCAGGTTCGTACCTGTCCTTCAAAAGTTTGAACAAACAATCTCGAATAAACGTCTTCGTGTTCGAGACCTAGAATATCAGCAAACTAATCAAAGAAATTTATATGTTCGACCACAGTTAAGTCCCCTTCCCTTGTAAATTTTGGTAAATTTTTTATATAATTTTCAAGAAGGTCATGAAGAGGTACGGGTAGAACCAAAGGTGCATATCTCGCAGCCACTTTAGTAAAAACTCTGGGGGGTAGGGGAGGCACTTGGCCCCCCGCTCCTCCTTTGGTGGCCACCATTAGTACTACCTGAAAAGGAAAGGGTGCATTATATAAAGGGTTATGAAAGACTAAAAGTGGATTTGTAGCTTCTTCGAGGGATGAGAAAAGCGAAGACGGGTGAACAGAGATGAGAGGACTTGGCTCCTCAGATTTGCAGGAGACGTAATCAGGGGATCCCAAAACTGTGAGATTTGAATATATAGTATACTCTTCGAGACTTGGTGAGGTTAGGAAGTCTAAATGAAGAGTTGGCAGGATATTAACCGCTGATAAATTTACTACAGGGTTTTTACCTTTATGTCCGACAGAGGTTTTCAGAAGTATTTCACTTTTAACCACAAAACTAGATAAAAATGAATTAGTGGTATTGGCAGGGGTACTATGTGAGGTTGAAGGTTCACAAGAACTCTTGGTCTTGGGCTGTGGGTGCTTAAGTTGATAGACTGCAGTAGTCAGCTTAAGAGAACCTCTAGCTTTCAGTATTTTTTCGGGATCTGAAATAGGCATGGTCTGCTTGCTCTCTGGGTTTTGTCTGGTATTCCTTTGAACGGATGCCAACTTACTTATATGTAGAGTAACCAAGTGAAATATAGGAAAATCTTTTAGAAATTTCCCACTCTTTGTTCACTATCAAAGGGTGAAACTTGAAAATATATGTCGTTCTTCCCAGGGAAAAGGTTTTGTAACTTCGTTCCCTGGCAACGGCGCCAAAAATATGTTGTTCCAGAGTCTGTGCTTAAGGATTTAAAAAGTACAGTGTCTAGGAATCTGAAAGTTAGTAAGGTGTAAAAAGGGAGGAGAGTATACCTTCGGGAAAGGAAGCTAGGGTTGATTTCTAAATTGTCGTTGTCTGGCTTCCAACTGTTCCTAGATTTTATATCTCATTCGATTGCAGCCCATGAACATTCAAGTTCTACCCAGGTGGTCGATATTTTAAGTATAGTATCGAAGA
>SNQJ01S0262419.1:1425-12153 GCA_010110895.2 Picea sitchensis | reverse complement strand
GCTTGGGTTATTTAGACAACCCCGGACCGGTTCCACTCTCCCAGTTGACGGACGGTCATTTTCGCCCGTCAACAATACCCAAATCGGCTTCTGCAAGATTGTTTATTAAATCAACTTATATGTCAATCTCTTGTCACCATAGGACAACTGCACACTTATTCTTTGTCTGCAAAATTTGGCATCCAAATCATAAATTAGCTTGGCGCGATGGCTTAATTCATGGCTTGATTTACAACTAAATCATGGCTTGAATCGTGGATTTTCTTTTGCTATATAAAAATCCAGATTCCATTCTTGCAAGCCCTAACAAATGCCACCACAAACCTACAAGTGTTGACTCATTCAAACTTCAATGATCTGGCAACCAAGGCTAGGAGCCATTGATCTTCATGTCTTTGACAAATGACACAACCCTCCTTGATTTTTGCAGAAAAACATCTACAGATTAGACAATAAGACCTATTGTATTCTAAGTGTCATCGTTCCCTTAATGCAGGAATCTGACCCAGATCATTAAACTTGCACTCTTGCATTGTCACAAATGGAATATCGACCCTATATTTTCCCTGTGCCACTTAATAATACACTTGGCAGTATTGCTTAGATATCTGTGCATTGCACCATCAACGGTTTGAATTCTTCTGCATGTAAATAGGGCACATGATATCTCTGCCTTTTTTATTATTTTCTCAATGAAATAATCCTTCATGGGTGGAGATTCAAAATATTAAGGCCTTTATATGCACCAAATTTAATGTTGCTATTTCGATGAGGTGAATAGGAAAGGAGCTGGGCGCTCAACGCTGAGCTTTGTAACTTTATGTGTGACTCAACTTGTGTGACATGGAGTTTAGTCAGTGATTTGTCTTGACTTGTGACTTTGAGTGCTATGTTTTGTGTTGAACACATCTGATTTGCAAATCTGGAATTTGGCATATGTGAACATGTGGCTTGGGTTTTAGGATCACTTCGAGCACCCATCACTTCATAACAAAAGTGTATATTGGCATGCGAAAATATAAAAGCTAATACAACTAGGTTTATTAACTAGCAAAGATTTTATTTGTTTTTTTCCAACTTAGGTCTTTTATCGGCACATGAAGCGCATCTACAAACAGTTAACCATTGAAAAGTAGAGCTTTCAATGGCTAACTAATAAATTTCAAGGCGGAAAAGCTGGTGAAACCGTAGAGAAAGGATTTTTTGAGATTTAGAATATATACAGAGTGACAAGACTCTCAAGTAAAGATTAATGGGAGCTAGGTCAAGGATTTGGATATAACGTACTAGCTAGAAAACTTTTGAAATGAGCATATTGAATAAAAGTTGAGAAGATACTCCAAAAATACCAATGCATTTTTTATCGCTAACATATGGCTCCAACTGGGATGGAGACCTCCCTGCGAGGTTTCCAAGAACCTAGTAGTTCCATTCCCCTTTAGCATTGGGCATGGAGTCATCTAGTCTTTATAATTGATCCCCTGCAAACCTGTTCCTTGTCCATTGGGCTATGGAGTCATCTGGCCTGTGAACTGATCTTCGGAAACCTATAGCATGTTCTTCTTATTCATTGAAATCAACAACTGAAACTAATCTATCTTCTCGTATGAAGAGCTTATTGTTATGTTTACCCCTACTCTAACTAGTAGAGGTAGATTTATCAAGTAAAATCAAATTTCCAATGCATCCATCTCAGAAATTGATTTACTGAACTTGTTCTTGATTTTGACCCGAAAAATGATGGAATACATAGCCAATAGAAAAGTAGTTTGAGCTGATGACAAAGCCAATTTTCATCTGACCAAAATAATTTAACATATATGGTGTTCATGGATTCCAAATAGTTTGAGATAGGGTCATTAAAACCATAAAATAATACCTCTTTGAACTGCTGATTCAACTAAAAATGGAAGTGATGTTAGACTCCTTCAATGTTGAATATGGACTGTTGATCTCAACTTTTCTGCTCCTCTTTGTATATGCTGTAATCTTTATTTTTTTGCAAGCCAGAAAATTGAGAGTTGCCCTCATCATCTACTGCAGATCTAACACTTTCACCTGCTGATTTGTCAATCTGATCATCACCTTTAAAGTTTTCAGAGGAAAATTTTTGATCTTCATGACAACTGTCTTTAATAGATGCATTTAATACAATGTCAAAAGCATCACTACGATTATCATCCTAAAGATCACCCATCTCTTGATCATGGTGAGAGGTATCTTCTACTGCAGCAAAATCTTCATGAATGTTTGGATCTTTATTCAATAAATAAAACTCATGACAACATTCAGGATATAGAAAGTCAGCTGAAAATATGCCTTTACAAAACACATGGAAGGTAGCATGAAACTCTACCAAAGAACTGACACTTGCACTAGGCAAAGACCGGTACCAATCATGAGCAATCCCTTCTAATGAAAAATAGAATAGCCTGATCTAAACATCCGCTTGCACTACTTGCAACCAATGCATGCAATCATGAAAATTGAGAAAATGTTCAGCTGACACTTCCCATTCTTCTCCTCGAAATCTGGGAATATTGTTCTCCCATTCATCTCTACTAGGCACTGGATGAGGAAAACCAAAAATACTTGAAAAATCACAGAATGCATACTTCTTTGCTAAGATCCTGTTCATGTCATACCAGTGGAGTCGCCAACAGATCTGTTCTTCATGGAGTCACTAGATAGATAATTACAACCAAATGATGTCCAGGCTTTTTCTATCATAAAATATGGATCTATGTCGTCTCCCAAGGAAGCTGAGCTTCAATCTCCTCTCCCCGACAATGGCGCCAATTTGTTAGCTCTCCAAGAAACTCTTTGGGGTTGTAAGCCAAAGATGCTTGGTAGCTTAAGAAAATATAATTTAGGTATGCTTGGATCAATGGGATAATTCAATAACTAATGAAATGGACAACTCATCATACATTCAAATAAGACGGTGCTTTTAGAGATCATTTATCAGACAAAATAGTTTAAACTAGGGATGAAGAATACTAATCTTGGTAACCAAATACAATAAGGTGTAGGGTCATACAAGATAGCAAGGATGTTCTCCAATTCAAGTTTATGAGCTTAATAAAGAGATGGCAGTCTTTAGAAGCTAAAACAAACTGAATTCAAGTGCAGAGAGATGAAATACATGACCAATCTGATATTGAAAACAAAAGAAAATTGTGATTCTATTATCAAATAAGAGTCTATTACAGTAGAAAAAATGTATCCAAGATTGAACCCCCCGTTGGATGTGGCCTCTATCAGCTTAAATAAGTTTTACAAAACAATTCGGATCTTATAAAATTGGATCTAATATACTTAAAATAGAACAAGATCAAATCAAGGTGATGTGTAAGATCAAATCCTGATTTTTAAGGTTTAAACCCTTATCAAATAAGTCTCCAACACTCTTCGATAGCTTCAACAATATTTGACATCTTCAATGACTTCCAAGGTGATGACAAGGCACTTGAGATCTTAGTTTAACAGCTGGGCAATATCTTGATCAAAATAGAAAATTCACTTGATCTCTTTCCCTTCTCTGTCGCCTCAAAAGATGAAACAAAAAGAGGATACATATGCCTTTAATTACTATCTTTCAATCCTTTTACTACTTTGGATTATCATTTCAATGCTGCAACTTCATATAAAATCCATAAAAATCGAGTACATGAGCATATGTCCCTATAACATATGTTTTCAGCTATTTCCATAATAAAATTGTGCATCGACGCTCCATATAAATTGATAGAGAGTTTTTTGTTCATCTGTATTGATACTGTGAATTTCTTTACCTGTGCTCAACTGCTAACACATTTATGCTTTGATTTAGGTATTGATAGTGGATATCTTATATCTCGATGTGAAAAATATGCTCCAAATCCAATTTAAGAGAATTAATATTAGCAGGGTCAATTAGGCACAAATAATCTTGTTTGACCCATTCAAACTACTCAATATCAATGAATCGAAGATAAGGGTTTGTGGGAGACTCAGAGAAGAACAGAGAAACATTTGTTTTTTTATCTCTGCAACCAAAAGAATATCGAAATCTGTTTCTGGAAACATGACCTGATGTCAAAAATGATCTCGGCATGATTCACCTCAAACTGTGCAACACTAGATGCCCAAATCGGCTTCTGTAAGATTGTTTATTAAATCAACTTATATGTCAATCTCTTGTTACCATAGGAAAACTGCACACTTATTCTTTGCCTGCAAAATTGGGCATCCAAATCATAAATTAGCTTGGCGCAATGGCTTAATTCATGGCTTGATTTATAGCTAAATCATGGCTTGAATTGTGGCTTTTCCTTTGCTATCTAAAAATCTGGATTCCATTCTTGCAAGCCGTGACAAATGCCACCACAAACCTGCAAGTGTTGACTCATTTAAACTTCAACGATTTGGAAACCAAGGCTAGGAGCCATTGATCTTCATGTCTTTGACAAATGACACTACCCTCCTTGATTTTTGCAGAAAAACATCTGTAGATTAGACAATAAGATCTGCTGTATTCTCAGTGTCATCGTTCCCTTAATGCAGGAATCTAACCTAGATCATTAAACTTGCACTCTTGCGTTGTCACAAATGGAATATCGACCTTATATTTTTCCTGTGACACTTAATAATACACTTGGTAGTATTGCTTAGATATCTGCGAATTCTTCTGCATGTAAACATGGCACATGATATCTCTGCCTTTTTTATTATTTTCTCAATGAAATAATCCTTCATGCGTGGAGATTCAAAAGCTTAAAACCTTTATATGCACCAAATTTAATCTTGCTATTTCGATGAGGTGAATAGGAAAGGATCTGGGTGCTCAAGGCTGAGCTTTGTAACTTTATTTGTGACTCAACTTGTGTGACATGGAGTTTAGTCAGTGATTTGTCTTGACTCATGAATTGGAGTGCTACGCTTTGTGTTGAACACATATGATTTGCAAACCTGGAATTTGGCATATGTGAACATGTGGCTTGGGTTTTAGTATCACTTCGAGCACCCACCACTTCATAACAAAAGTGTATATTGGCATGTGAAAATATAAAAGCTAATACAGCTAGGTTTATTAACCAACAAAGATTTTATTTGTTTTTTGCCAAGTCAGGTCTTTTACCGGCACAGGAAGCGCATCTACAAACAATTAGCCATTGAAAAGTAGAGCTTTCAGTGGCTAACTAACAAATTTCAAGGCGGAAAAGCTAGTGAAACCGTAGAGAAATGATTTTTTGAGATTTAGAATATATACAGAGTGCAAGACTCTCAAGTAAATATTAATGGGAGCTAGGTCAAGGATTTGGAGATAAAGTATTGGCTAGAAAACTTTTGAAATGAGCGTATTGAATAAAAAATGAGAAGATACTCCAAAAATACCAGTGCATTTTTTATCACTAATAGGTAATTCCCCTTTCTTCCTCATCTACGGAAGAGAAGCAATTCTCCCTCCACAAGGTTTACTTCCTTCTCTGCAATTGTCGCAGAATGTTCAAGAAGAGGATTGCCCTCCTCTAGAAAATCGAATAAATTCCTTATTAAAACTGGAGGAAGTGAGAACAGAAGAAAAAAAGAAACTGGATCAGCATCAACAAATTGTAAAAATATGGTTTGATTCAAATTATTCTTCAGATAGGATTTTTTATGTCAGAAATTTGGTTCTCAAGTGGGAAAAAGCTCAAGAGGGAAAGGGGGAACACACCAAGTTCCAGAATCTGTGGCTGGGACCATTTGTAATTTCTAAAAAATTGGGTCCCAGCTCTTTCCATCTGCATAATTTGTAGGGACAACCAGGCACTTTCACCTGATGATTTATGCTCCACTCTTTTGTAATTTTTATTTTTTTCATTTTCTTTTCTGTTTTTTATTTTGGTTCTTTTCATTTTGCTTGGTTTTGATTTGTTTTCTGAATAATTATGTCTAAGTCACCATCTCATTTGTGGAAGGGAATGAAAATTTTCATTCGTTAGCAGCAATGGATAACTTCCCAAGAACCTGAGCAATAAGTGCTAAAACTCAGGTCAACAGAAGTGAGTTTTTGTTCAAATCAATGTTTTAGGTTTCTCATTGAAATTACAAGTAGACGTGATTGTCATTAATAATCTTCTAATGTTGTCCCTATTTTGAGAAAAATAACTCAACTGTACCTTCCCTTCCTCGAGATGATTTCCTAACCGAAATCTAAGTGTCCAAATCATGATCAAGGTCATCAAAACATAAGAATAATTGGTGAAAGATCAAATTATTTCATTCCAAAAGATTTTCAGTATCACCCCGCCCTCTTGAATATTATTAAGTTCCAACATCTATAAACAAATTCTATAGGGTTGAAAGAACGGAAATGTGTGGGAAGTGTATGTAAACCCACTGGGACGCTGAACAGGTCTGCTAATAGTGGGTAAATGCATGCATGATACCAAGGAAACTTTGTCACGGTACTGAATAGGCCTATTGGCAGCGAAGCAATGTCGGGTTTAAGAAGATCCTCAAGTCTGTTTTCAATTTGATCAAAGTGAAAATATGTCTCATATCATAAATGGATGACTCTTGGATAGGATAGAGGTACTAGAGTGGGTCAAATGAAATCCCTGCCAAGACTATGAACGTTTGCTGGCAACAATGGCCCTGTCAACAATATTGATATCAACTGCATAAACAATCGCTACACTTCTAATCTAAGTTAGATACTGGATGGAATTTTTTTAGACATAAATACATTTGATGCTAAATTGCGTTATTTTCTGAGTTACAATCAGTATGCTTGACCTATTGTTAACTATTTCTAAAAAAATCATTTCATTTGATTCAACCTAACATGAATTTTATGGTGATGCAGAGATAACTTCTTCGCCCTGTATGTCGCCATTGTTGGCAGCCACACATGATTTTTGATACTTATCACAATCAAAAGAGACTATACCTTTCTGTAGCTACCATCACCTTCTATTTGTAAATGTTTATGTTTCTAAGTTTTGAGGCGATGATTGGGTTAAGTTTACCTTATTGAGTTTTTTTTTTTGCGTTTGCATTTTCGTTTGTTTTATTTTTAATTCATGACTGTAAGCATGAATTTAAACATAAAACTTGGCTTGGTTTCATAATCTTTTACGTTATAAATATCATTTTTAAAATCCACCCATTTATGATTAAAATTAAAATCTTATGAAATGGTTGATTAATCCACTATTGAAATCTTTGTGTATTATGGTTATCATGAATTCATTGGTTCTATAGTTCATTGTGGAAATGTTTGAATGCACAAGAACATTGGTAAACTATTGATATTGTTCTCATGAGTTCAATTTTAATATCAGGATTCATGCAAATTAGTACAGGCATGTTGTACTTGCATTTTCGTTTCACCTTGCTGGCCCAAAACATTAATGAGACCATTCATTATGTGCGTAGGGTTTTGTACTCTATAGGGTTTGGCACTCATCCTAAGAAATGGTTTGGAGTTTTACAAACCTTCTGGTTTTCGTTTTCCCTAACTCTCATGTCTGAGTTATGATATGCCCCAGACTCTATGATTTTTGTGCCATTACATCCCATTTAGACTTGTCTCTATTGCTCATCCATTGGAAACCTAAATCTATCCCTTATGATATCTGTTGTATCCTTGTCACATTGGTAATGGCACCCGTGGTTCATATCGAGTTGAATGGATGCCAAGATCTTCTATCCCATGATGACTCTATTGATGACCTGAAGGCTCATGGATGGGATGTGTTCCTCAAGAAGTTCGAAGGCTATAATATCTAGTTTTCAAAATCTTTTGCACAAACTTTTGATGGCTTCAAGGCCAATATTGGGGATATATAGTTGGAATTAACAGAGGATTTCATGAGAAAGGCGATAGGACTCCCATTAAAAGGTGAGAAGTGGTTTAAGAACGCTAAAATAGAAGATGTCCCATGGAGTTTATTCACGGCTTCCCACGAAACCACTTGTTGTACAAAAGATATTCCTATTTCTCTGTTAAAACCTAGATGGTACAGTCTCGTTTTAATTCTGAAGTAGTTTGTTACATGTGAAGGCCGATATGGGATAGTTTTTATGTACCACATTCGTCTACTTATGAATTTCATAGGGTTTGAGTTGGATATGCCTTTTTACCTATTGATGTGTCTTTACAAAATGTCCAAGTGTTATAAGTGACAGGGTATCAATTTGATTATGTTTCACCATGGACTCGTTAAAATCTTGTTGGTTTATCACTTGTCGAAAATAGGTGACAATTGGGAGACCTTTCTGATCATAACTGGATTCACCTAGGCTGACGTTATAGTCAACCCTCTTTTAATTGTAAACCCTAATTCAGATAGACCAGTAACTAAAAGCCAGATCGTTAATTCAATTGATGGCCCATAATTTATTGAATCAGTTTATGTTGTTGATGAAACCCTTGTGGATAAATAATTACCATGTAGATTTTCCCCTGGAAGATCTCTGGAAAAAGTAATTTCCTAATTCAGACAGACCAGTAACTAAAATCCAGATCGTTAATTCAATTGATGGCCCATAATTTATTGAATCAGTTTATGTTGTTGATGAAACCCTTGTGGATAAATAATTACCATGTAGATTTTCCCCTGGAAGATCTCTGGAACAAGTAATTTCCAAATTAAAAGAAAAGGAACATCATGTGCCTATGAACGATTCTAGTTTAAATGTTAATGATAAATCTATTGTGAAGAATATCTGTAAGGGAAAGAAACCACAAAGCACGGATTTAAGTTTCAGGAATAAGAATGATGGTCGTTTGATTTCTATAAAACTAAGAAATTGAAAGAGTAATAATCTCAGCTCGATCGATCTGATCAAGATCGATGATCAGTGTTCATATCGTGACATAGACAATTTCTTGGCTCGTGAAGACCCATAAAATTAGTGTTCCAGGAGAGAGGTTACTACCCATGTTGAACAATATTATTTCGTGACCAATTTACCCTTGTGTCTTAACGGTAAAGAAGGATTTTTAGGTATCGGTCACAATCTGGAACAAACCAAAGGTAAAAATGAAGCACCCCTTGTCGATTGTGTTCCACATCGATCTGCCATTACCCCAGTGCATTGTGATAGTTGTCTCGACTGGATCGAGCGTTACTATACAGATGTTCCACTCTTACAGGCTGAAGTAAAACACTTGGTTGTTCAGAATGCTCTATTGAAACAATAGAACCTTGACCTGAAGGCACACACAGAGAGGGAGAATAAACGATTTAGGAGGGTCGGGAATATAATCATTAAGAACACAACCAGTTTCAAAGAAACTATAAATTCCGAACTGTCACATCCCTCTTTGGCTAATTTTTAATGGTAAAATGATTTTTGTTTTGATTTCATTCAATTATGTCATGAAAAATCAAAATAAGTAGATTTCATTTTAGATTTCATTTTCTAAAAATAAGACTAGCTACAGAATCTATGATTCTGTAGCCAGAATCTTTTGAATAATAATTAGCAATTGCTTTTTGAATATCAAATCGGTTTTTTTCTATTTATAGGAAATGGAAGATTATACTGTTGATTGCATGGAGCAAACACTTTGAATCATATGTTCAAATATTCAGTAGTTTCTGTCTTTTTTATGTTTATAAAACTTTGGCTTATTTAGACAAAACCAACTCATGCATGAAGGGTTACTATTTTCACTATTTTTGTAATATTATCCAATTTTTGTGGATTCAACTCTATCTTGTATGATATGAGCATTTCAATCCTAAACTAGTTTAAATACTGTTCACTCTTGGTATTGAAGGAGATTTTTTGATTTGGACATGTAACTTTCAAGACTATATGGACAAGTTGCTCACTCCTTGGCTTTAGACCAGCGTGTCGCTTACCCATTACGTGTTTCCTTTTATATTATGAATTATTATTATGTTTATACAACTTTAGTCTCATTCTCATATGATATTTCATATTATTCATCACTTTAATTATGTCTGTAATTTGTTATTCA
This sequence comes from Picea sitchensis, assembly GCA_010110895.2. Taxonomy (NCBI): domain Eukaryota; kingdom Viridiplantae; phylum Streptophyta; class Pinopsida; order Pinales; family Pinaceae; genus Picea; species Picea sitchensis. The sequence goes on along the minus strand of SNQJ01S0262419.1, from coordinate 2,192 downwards.
TATATTACATCTATGATCATTATTTCATTTAAATATCATTGATTTATGCTTGATGTTAAATGATGTATTACATGAATTCTTAATATTAAATTTATTTCACTATAATTGTTCATCATTACAAGATCACCATATCTGTGTGTTTATTACTCTGCTCTTATATTCCTTCTCTAAAAACACCTTTGATTTTTCTTCTGGGATAGCCCCATCCTATTACAGATTTTTCTCATAGGCAAGACAGTTGGGAGTTTGAATTGTGCAAAAGACATAAACTCATTAATTGATTAATCTCAGGTTAGTTTACTCGTATTCTATTTCTTTTGTCATTTTATTTATCAATGAAATAAGAATAATTTAAATTAGCTTTGATTGTTATGTTGTTCTTATTTCAAATTGTGTTTTAATTAGTATTTCTTTCTTTATTTAGATTTTAAATATAAAACAGAAAATATAAAATGTACGTTCCTTCTTTATCTACTTCATAAACAATTTCAAAAAAACATCGATTTCGCAAGACATCCAACAAAACTTGCAAATTGTATATATGTTGTTCAAAACCATATGTACATATCTACACTTCTATTTTTGACATTCATAAATTATTAAATTCATATCTTTAGCATTGTAGTGTTAAGCCCTAATATTGTCTCATTACCCCTTAATTGGGGCATATTATATTAGTAATGTTATTTTATTTATGTCAGCTTTAGGCCATTAGTTGTAATTATACCTCCTAGTCTCCTATATATACCAAGGAGACATTTTCATTT